>QFEW01004027.1:0-16504 GCA_003316525.1 Termitomyces eurrhizus | reverse complement strand
TTTCCCGGAAAGCCCCCGATTCAGCGGAACCTGACAGAGGTAAATTGAAGTTATGAGCATTTGGAGCATGTTGAAAATGGGGTGGAATTTGAGGTATGTTAGGCGAAGGAGCATGATGAATTCTTTCAGAAGAAGCATGAGTGGAGTTGGAAGAAAAAGTACAATCAGGCTGGATATCATGGAAAACAGGTAATGTATGCTGATTGTCTGGATGATTGTCCAAATGCAATGTGACAGAAATAGAGGATGCAGTACGTGATGGAGGAAGGGGGACTTCAAAAGGTTGAACAGAGCGAGAACGAACGGAATTGGGATGCAAGTCATCAGGGCGAACAGAATTCATCCTAAATGCATGTGCCGAAGGTGGACAGGAGAGTACAGGGGAATTCGGAACAGCAGAAAGTTGAGAATACACAGAGTTCGGTCTAGAAGCAGAATCAGATTGAGAATGGTACGTATGGACAGAAGGAGGTGGAAAATGATGTCTACAAAGTGCTGGAGCATGAAAAGTGGTAGGAAAATGAGGAGAAGGAGATAATGGTGCAGGATGGAGGTTGGAATGAGGAAGATTATAAGTCCTATTGTTCTGAAAAGTGGGCGGTGTATCATAAGAGTTTAAATTAGGAAAAGAAGAGTGTGGTCGTTGCATGTGATGTGTTTCCTGAGTCAGCGGTTCGACCATGCGTGGATTAGAAAGGGAGCCTGGTGTAAGGTAAGTTGCCGCACCTTCACCCTCCTGGGGAAAATTTGGAATGTTCCGTTCATCTCCTGAGTGATTGGACATAATGAAATACAATAAGATATCGTGTGGAGGCGGCCACGGGCACCTGAAGGAGTATCAGGGCAATGAGTTGTTCCACCAAACCGGGCTTAAAAAGGGCCCATAACCTGTAGCGCCGGATCTAAGTAAACACGAAAAAGAGATTAAGCCTCAGTGTCGTGCCAACAATGGGGAAAACAACTGAGATTATTGTACCTAAGTAAACACGAAAAAGAGATTACTGTATCATAATGTCTATATGAGTAAATGTCTTTGACAGTGAATGAGTAGTTACTTACAGCCTCAGTGTCGTGCCAACAATGGGGAAAACAACTGAGGCTGCAAATCAAGTGACCGACGGCAAAGACCACGTGACTGATCGGATGCGGAGAACTGAGATAGGAAGTAGTCCGACAAGATGTTTTTTCAGAATTCTCTACTTATGCCCAGTGTCTCGTCCTTGCAACTGGGGACTACATGTGGTGACAAGATTATTCCGATTTCAAGTTCACAGAAATCATTCTGAAGGTAAACTTTGGTCTGGATATCTTCTAACAAGCAGAAATCTCCCAAGTTATTACGTGCATCGTGCATAAAGTGTATTGACAATACTTCGGAACTGCTTTATGTGTATGAACGCTCGACTGCAACTCGATTGGTGTCCGCATCTTGACTCACAGAAAGACTCAACTCTTGCGCATTTCATGACCTTTGCTGGGTACCTTACCCGGTTGGAAACTGTTCCCGTGATCTCAGTCATTTGAGTTTGGCGGTCCGGACATTCTGTTGGAAAGGTTCATAAGGCGCTGCCCTGTCGCATTCTTAGTTTATCGCTCGAAAATGTTCTTAGGACTTGTATCTCTCGTCACGTTGCTCCAGGCGGTGTGGATTGTTTCCGTAACTGGTCTTTCTCCTGAATTCATTGCGTGCCAAGTCAAAAAGCCCGCGGGTCGTTCTCCCCTCCTTGGTTGTCCAAAGGGAACCATATATGTTTCCAATAACGTGTCCGATCCCTTTGCTCGTTTCAACAGTATTCAAGAGGCTGTTTTGTCCGTGTAAGCTCAGTTTGTTTCGATGGGGAAAGCCAGAACTTATCAATCACCTTCAAGTCCCTTCACTGGATGTGCTACTATTCTCATTGGAGAAGGCGAATACCATGAGACAATCAACATAACAAGGAGTGCACCTCTGACGCTGCTAGTAAGTACTAGTGTTACTGGGTGGATATGCGTCTTATGTTAAAACTTCTATTTCATCAGGGTCAGCTCCCTCCGTCGTCACTAGCCTCAGTTGACAAGCCAAAGTATCCATTGGATGCTCTACCATCTCCAATGTCGAACCTGGTTCAAATTTTCGACACCAAGTTTGTGGAACCAGGCATGGACGATGCCACATCTGCGGTCTTGATAGTCGCACCTTCATTTAATGGATCTCTTATTGGAGCCGGTCCTACGGGTGCACCTCTTCAGCCGCTTGTAGGGAACAGTGACTTCAGGGCATACAACATCGACTGGTCTAATCGTGCTGTTCGTGTCGTGTCTTTGAATGTTTCATTGTTTCTATCCTTTTGTTGTTACAGGCAAATTTCGCCATCTCACAGGCGCTAGTGACTGATATCTCATATTCAAATGCTTCTTTCTATGGATGTTCCTTCGCCAGTTTCCAGGACACGTGGTATACAGGTCGTAATGGAAGCACGTACGTCGTAGATAGTGTGATCTTTGGCCAGACGGATTGTGAGTCTGTTTTTCACTCTAGATGCTTGTATCATTTATGGTTCATGCCATTCAGATTTGTTTGGATTTGGCACCGCGTTAGTAGTTTACCGAGTACATTCATCACGTTGCCGATGGCACATATTCACAGGTGGTTTCAAAATGTGATTCTCGCCAACCGCGCTTGTGGCGGCGGAATTGTTGCTTGGAAGGGCACCGATCTTACCGTTGCTCCAGGAAATCATTATGGAGCCTACATCTCTGATTCAAAGATAATCAGGGTACGTATCGTCAAGTCCTCTCTTCAAGGCTACCTATTTTAAACAAGTCACCCGATACAAATGCTACTACCATCACCAATGGGCAATGCTTCCTAGGTAAATGCCTACCGTGTCATCCGAAATGACATGCTACAATTGGAGATTGGGTAGGCCGGCCTTGGAATGACCTAGCGACCACGGTGTTCCTTAATACATACATGGACGAGAGCATACGTCCGGCCGGCTTTACACCGTTCGGCGGTACTAGGTGCGTGTTATTTATCTTGAGCTTCATTATGCAATTTATAGTTGCTGTTCTCAGGACCGCCATCCTCAATACGACATTCTATGCTGAGTACAACTCTACTGGTCAGTAATACGTAGTGTTTTCTCTGGATCGATTCTGTGAAGGATGACTTCTGATGATGTTCTTGGTTCAGGGCCTGGCGGAAACACCACTGCACGGGTCCCTGTAGAACATATTCTGACAGCTGAAGAAGCTCTAAAGTTCACGCTTAAGAAGATTTTTGGGCGTCCGAGTTGGATTGACTTCGAGTATGCCTTCTGAAAAAAAACTTATGTTATGAATAGTTCAAAATACGTTCTGTTTCCCATTCTATTCATAGCGTACAATATGTTAAGTCGTAGTTGTGTTACGAACAAGCATGAACGTTCCTGCAATGGGGTCTCCCAACCCAGTAGCTGCTGCAAACATACTGATGTGGAACCCTTCTACAGAGGTGTTTGGAGTGACCAGTGTCTGGCTGTTAAACTCTGAAGGCTGTTCAAACAATAAGAAGGTGTACCTGTATTGCAGGGTAGAATGTCAAGCCGAGAAAGTTACAGGCACACAGTTATCATAGGGCTTACCGATGAGCATAACCGGGAGGAGGAGCTGGCTGGAGGAATTCAGAGATCGCAGCGGTCTTGTTGACAAGACCGCCAGCATGTGGGCCGCTGTTGTGGAAAAAGTTTGCACCAAGGAAATGCCTAATTTCGTCTTGAAATGGTGGTGGAGCGTCGGGGTCAACAGCCACAACGACAAAGGGGCCTTCTCCAATGTTTCCCACAGCACTGAAGGATGGCGGGCCTGCAGTAGCTGTGAAAAAAAAGTTCCATGAGTGAGCGTCAAGGTTTCTTTACTACGTCACTGACCGTCGATTGGAAGGTGAATGCCTGGGTGAAGGGTGATTGACTTTCCTGAGGGCTGAGGAAAAGTAACCTCCAGGAGTGCCTTTGGGTTGAAATTGATGGACAATGTTGACGGGATCTGGTCTATGTTAGATCATGATAGCATCTCCATGTAATATCAAGACTCACAGAGGCATCTTTGAATGCTTGTTTGACAAGACCCAGACTAAGATGATTGCCTTGGTTACCATGACAGACAGCCAGCCCAGCAACAGATAGAAGGATGAAACTCAATGATTGAACCATACTGTGAGTTTGGCGTCAAATAGAAGAGGATATCCACTGAGTCAGCCCTGCCCATTTTATACCCTACTTGATTCAGAAGATTAGCCCTGTGCCCTGGAGGCTGAGAGTGAATCATGCGTTTGGTACATCGATTCTGCAGAAACCGCAAGGAAGAGAATAAGAATGTGAGAATTTGGAATATCAGAAGGGAAGATCGTACATCAGACGGGTGTGGTACAACAGATGTGTGAAATTCCCGAATTACTCACATCATGGTCAGAACAATAAGGTAGCAGAAAGGCCGCCTTGGGCTCAAGGTAAGAGGCAAAGACGAAACAAAATAATCAGGTAAAGGGTTAACAGTACCGGGACTTGCGATTTATGTGGCTTCAGCCTCCAGAATACCGAGTAGGTCAAAGGTGGTCGCCAGGCCGTGATAGAATATTACACGACCGTGGTACGACAGATGTGAAAGTTTCAAATTACTGACATCGTAAGTGTAACAAATGGGTAGCAGGAAGACGACTCCGAATTTCTCAGCAAGAGTACCAATATCAGAACGACGGCAGGAAAGCCGACTTAGATCAAGCATTAAGCCAACCGTCGCCCCCTTTAGAGCCAACTCGCATTAGAAAAGAATTTTGAGCAGCGCAGCTTTTCAATGTGAGGTCACTTTGTCCAAGGAAGGAAGCGCGAAGACTGTCCCGGGTTTACTGTAGCTTCATGACTGTAGCGAGCCTGAGGGAAGGAATGTTGACTATTTGTATCTCCTGTAAATGACCAGATCTAGAGAAGAAACGTCGGATGACTTTGGCTTTCAATAACATTGCACAATTCCCTAAGAAATTTCGATCTTAGGTCTCAGGCATCTTTTCTATGGTTGGTTTTGCAATTTTTTCGTAGTTGTGAAAGGATCCATATGACATGCCTAAAGTCCGTGATATTTTTGATATACGACTACGATCATCATTGTCCGGGGGAAGTTCCTTCTCGTCCTTCCAGTTGGCCAACTCCAACAAGCTGCAGGAAGCCACTGACAGGAGATCAAGTCCCTAGAAGATGATTGCAACAAGTGCGAGCAGCATGAGGAAGAAGCATCCTGGTGGCATCGCATCGTAGCATCTATAACTCGGTCCAAGTATAGTCGGCCGGGCTCGTCTGTCGGCATTAAGTATTCCCAGGTCACGTGCAGGTACCTACCACAATCTATTCTCACCTTTATTCCTTTAAGTATTCCCCCCACAACCGTGCGGCAGCCTTCAATTACGTTTCACCGTCCTGCCCCTTCCTAAAAATTACACGCATTGCTTGTGAAGACACATACGTGCACCTTTCCTGGTCACCAGGTACGTCCCAACAAATTATTGTAGCGTGCAGACGGCGAGCACAATTTCACGCATGACTCTACGAACCCGCCACCGCCTAAATAACGCGTTTAAGCCTTCCAGGACGTATATCGTGTGGTATTTAACTGCTGTACTCTGACTCTTTTCTTGAAAAGTATCAAGATTTGAGTTATCAGACAGCGATGAAACTGGAATGGCAAATTTTGATTATCAACACGACTTTGATATTTGTTACTTTTCTGGTCTCACATAATCTATCAGGCAAATGCATAGTGTCGCACAAGATAATTGGCAGCAGATAATGGAGGGGGGAATGTAGTATGTAGAAGTTATTTATCGCTGCTGTTTCATATCAAGGTCACCTTTCATATCCTTCCTTCCAACAGTATCCACCCGTTGTTTAAAGCTATGAATGCCGAATGAGCCACAATTAGCATCATTATGCTTAAAAATGTCGCAGCAGAGAGACTAACCAGAGAAGAGCAGGATCTACATTATAATTGTTGAGAGCTTCCCACGAATTCCAAATTTTGATGCTCATAAGTATATCTCTGCTAATCTTGTGAGAGTGCTCGGGCCGTTATCGATTCTTCGCTGACTTAGATGATGTGAACTGCCAACATCTTTCAACGCATATCCCACGATGACTGAGCCACCAGTTTCTGCAACAACGCGCTCTAGTGCAGAGGACAACGGTCATCAACTATCTGCCTATGACTTTGGCTTCCTTTCAATACCACAACGACTCCGTTATAACCCTACCAAACCTTTTCACTTTGGTCTGGTTTTGAACGTCTCATTTGGATTTGCAAGCACTTTTGGTAGGTTTTGATCATTTTGTAATTGAGGCTAGTAGTGTTGATGCAGCGTGGCCTAGTGGTTGCAAACCTCTATTATTGCCAACCTTTGCTCAGTGAGCCTCTTTGTTTGCCAGATTGAGAGTCGAGCGTGGTATGCTCATTACACTGACAGTACAATTCTCCGAATCATTTAACGTGTCCTACAATGAGGTCTCTAGGTCCGCTGTGTCTCGGTTTTTAAGTAGTGCATGCTCATTCGTTGCAGAATTCCTACTCTTATACAAGCTGGGTCAGTTTTATTTCCTAATCGACCGAGACGTCAGCTGCATTGATTAAAAAGTTATGCTACTGGTCTTCTCCTTATATCACCTCTCGGTGACTTAGTCCGTCGACGGCAACTCCTCATCCTTCTGACAACTCTTTCCACGGCTCTGACTATTGGTCTTGCTATCACAAATAATCTAGTTGCATTTGAGGTGCTGTCTTTTTGCGTCGGGATGGTCTCTGTTGCTCCCCAAATTCTTTTACCATTGGCTGCGGACTTGGCTCCGGCTGAAAAACGTGCTTCCGCCATCTCAGTTGTCCTTTCAGGCCTCCTTTTTGGCATTCTCATTGCAAGAGTCCTGGCAGGGGTCATTGCAAACTTTACGACCTGGCGTGTTGTATATTACATGGCGATCGGGACTCAGGCTGTCGTATTGTTCGGGATGTATTTTATGCTTCCTGACTATCCCTCCAAGAATAAGGATTTGACATATTGGGCTATTCTCTGGACGATGGCGAAGTTCTGTGTCACAGAACCATTACTAATCCAGGCGTCGCTGATTAACCTTGGCTCAAGTGCCTGCTTTAGTAATTTTTGGGTGACTTTGACGTTTCTTCTGGGAGGACCACCATATCACTACTCAACGTAGGCTTCTCTGTTTCTTTTCCCAATGGGCATTTCTAAGGAGTCACACAGACTGGTAATTGGTTTGTTTGGTCTAGTTGGCATGTTTGGTGTGGCTATGGGTCCTTTAGTTGGAAGAGCTATTGACTTGCTCATCCCATGGTGTGCATCTCTCATCGCAATCATATGCCTTATTCTCTTCCAGGCCATTCAAACTGGTGCTGGTGGTATCAATATTGGTGCTGTAATCATTGCAACGTTTGGACTGGATGTCTTTCGGCAAATGCTACAAGTTTCTCTCTCAACTGCAGTTTTTGAGTGAGCGATCACACTGTTTTCTTTTTAAAATACTAAATCACTTTGCAGGATCTCTGTAACAGCACGGGCAAGACTTAACGCCATCATGATTCTTTCAGTATGTCCTTCGTCTTCTTCATTTGGCTCATGCCAATGGATTCTGCAATAGATCTTCATTGGTCAAGTCCTTGGTACATCAGTTGGTACCAAGGTATTTGTTATGTATGGTTGGAGAGCAGGAGCTGCACTTAACATGGGCTGGTATGGATGGCAATTATTCATTCTTTTCTTGCGTGGTCCCCATTGTAACCGTTTCACATGGTTTGGATATGAAGGAGGGCTTAAGGCGCGTAAATATGTTGTTGAAGCTCGGGCAAGGACCTTGCAAACCAATATTGATAATACTTCTTTGGAAAAATCTGCAGATAAAATTACCAAATCATAGATAGTCCTGAGTCTTGAGCTATACATTTCTGTATACATTCTTGTTTTGTTGTAGAATTTTGTTAACAGCTTATCTTCTACATTTGCAGCAAATAATCAAGTAAACTATGTCTTTTGCCATTCAGACCAAGTTACATCAGCATTTGAATGGGTGCATTTCCTTTACAAATCTGTCCTTTGTTATTGAATGCGTGATGAAGACATGACTAACAACTATGCCTATCTACTTAAATGTAAAGAACTGGCAATAAGTCCTGGGCTCAGCACACTAAGGCTATTTTTAGTAAATGCAAGAGAATATTTTTGAGTTTTGGATGGAAAGAGATTAGTTATTCTCCCCATTGTATGGTAACCTGTCTAATAAACTTTGGATTTCCCTCTCAGTTGTGTGATCAGCCACAACCTCCAGAGATTGCCCTTACAACCACACTGTGGTTGACAGTGAAGATGCCCTGCAATCTCTTACTATGGAAGCCAACTAAAAAGCTGACCAAAAAGCACAGTGCTTTTTTTTTATTGTAGCTCTACAAAATACATTGCTTTTAAATTCTGTTTGCTAATGAATTTTTACTGTTTTATACTATTTATTGTTTCATGAGTTGGGGTTAAGAGGGACAGACAAGAATGAATGAATGATTAATGGACAGTAGATTTGGCAGGAGGAACCTGCCTCATTTCATATGCAGAAGCAGCTGTGGTGAGAGCAGCAAATGAACAGGTGGGCTCTTCTCAGAGTTGCTTAGCATTTTAAGGATGGGAGGGAGGGTTATTGCAAAGGTAAATTTTGTAGAGTGTAAGATGAAACAAGTTGGGGTTTCACCTGTATATTACCTTAGTGGATATATCTTAAAAAGGAATAGAAAAAAAGTCCTTGCACATCACCTGCCTTATTTCATGCTGGGCTAGCCAGCATGGCATATAGCTCAGCTTACAATAAGGCTGGGTTAGGAGGGATGGACAAGAATGAATAAATGATTAATGGGCAGTGGATTTGGCAGGAGGAATGTGCCTCATTCCATATGCAGAAGCAGCTGCAGTAGGAGCAGTGGATACTCTGACCAGGCACAGCTCAACCTTGGCCATACCTATCCACTGGAGCTATGCTGACTACAAGAAATTTTAGAAGTGTGAGCAGGGATTAATTTGAGATAAAAGTAGAAGTACACAGGAGTCATATAGGTAAGGAGGTACATACAATGCATGGAAGCCAGATGTGTAAGTGGAGTGCATGTGTAGTGTAAGTGAAGGAAGTAGGTGAGGTAGGAATAGTTGATATTAGTATCAAGATAAAGCATGATTGAGAGGGTTGGACCATTCAGCAGTTAGAATGTTTTCAAGGTTATGATCTTGGGTAAAACAGTGGCATGAAGCTTCCCATGCTGAGACAATTGTGTTTGGCACAATGGTGTTTAATTTTTGCCAATATATAAGAAAACATAGAGAACTCCAGCTATTGTGTTTCATTATGATGTAAGGTGACACTCTATCAGAAAATAGTTTTACTGAACCACCAATATGATAGCTGTGTCCATGCACAATCTCAAGGTCTGTTGTTAAGTAAATTTCTGTGGAATAGTAGTTAGCAGAGTACAGTGGATGTGAATTAGAGTTACTATTTGTAGTTGAGAGAAATTTGTTAGGAAAGTCAGTGAAAGTCTGTTATCAGAAGAGTCATAAAAAGTGAATAGAGAGAAACCATCAGATGGGTGGTTGATTAGAAGATGGTTTGTCAGAGCACAGACAGGACAGAATAAATCATTCCTCTGTGTCAAACAGCAATCAGCACTATTGAATCATGTTGTCTTAGTCCAAAGAATATGTAAAGTTACAGCCTGATGGTTTTGAACATGAGATACTTGTATGTTACAATCAACAGTAATGTTGTGAGAGGGGTCAAAGTTTCTTTGTGACAAGGGTAGCAACTCTCCTAGTCAGTGACATCTCCAAAAGGCAATCAAGGCAGCAGTCTATATGGCATGACTTATAGGAAATGCAAAATTGAGCATGTTATGGAGTAAGTGGAGATGTGTAAGGGAGATTGGATGATGTGGTGGATGTTTAAAGCACATTCCTTGTGAAGCAGTGATTGTTAGGCGATGTGATTGGCCACCACAGACATATCACAATCACTTTGTCTGGCCACCACAGACATATCACAATTGCTTTGTCCTCGATGGACAAAGATACCTTTCATATGGACCTTCTAGTATATAATGGACTCGTAAATAGATTGAACCCTCAGTCACTTCTACCGGACTGAGGGTGAGCTCACTAAAATACCTTACCTCGCACATGCGCTAACTGATACCGTAGATCAATACTTAACATTGTTCTTAGGTACAGTTATATATGAGTCACTTCTACCGGACTGAGGATCAATACTTAACATTGTTCTTAGTTCATCCAATAGATACGTCTGGACTTCTAACAGTGATGATACCCAAATTGGGCTAAGGTGCACTGTCACTAGTACAGCTACTTAGTCAATATAGCTTTAAGCATGCTAAGTGTGTAAGAGAGTCCCAGACAGGTCCCAGAGAATGCACAGTAGGCAAAAGGTTGGTGGCAAGGAAAGTGGGTGATTGGAGGTGCTTATGTAAGGCTTCAAAATATGGCAAGAGAGTGCTAAGAGTTGCTAAGGAAAGGTGCTAAGAGGCATGAGAGAGAGTTGCTAAGAAAAGATGCTAAGAGGCATGAGAGAGAGTTGCTAAGAAAAGATGCTAAGAGACACAGGATAATCACCAAGGAAAGGTGCTAAGCAGCATGGAAGAGTTGCCAAGAACAGGCACTAAGAGGTGCAGGAGAGAGTCACCAAGGAAAGGTGCTAAGAGGTGCCCTAAAAAGAGATGATAAAATGACAGGATTGCTTAGCAGATCTGAGCACAAATGCCCAGCTGTGGTTGCAAGGTGCTAAGAGATTGCAGAGAGAGAGAGAGAACTAAAGCAGAGTCCTCTTGCTGACATGGTCAACAAAAAGTAGTCTGTTGCATAGGGTGACCAAAATATTGAAATACAATTCCTACTGCCAAATTGATGATGTACTACTAATAAAAAGTAAGTATTCATATGTAAGTGAATGCTGTGAATTATACTATATGGTAAAAAGTCTACAATTATGCTGTCAGTCTGAGTTGGCAAGGTGTTAAGCAATGTCAGGTGCTAAGGTGAAACTCTCAGCTGTCTGTCATGAAAATATTTCATCATTCTGTCCTGTTAGCACTGCCACTGGCTAAGAGCATCATTCTAGATTGACTAATGCCAAGTGTCTGTGTCTGTGTATAGCCCTGGAGTGTGAGTGGCAAGGTGTGGCAAGGTGTCAGGAGTGGTACTAAGAATAGGTAATGCCATAAAAAGTGGTCCTGGAGTAATTACAGGCTCCAGCTGCAAGTTATCAGTGTAAAAATATGCAAAAATTAGCTCATGAAGTGCTAAGGCATGCCACTCCTAGTGGTAACCATGCACTAATGTGAGGTGCTTGTGTGGACACTATCTGTGGACATCTACAATGGGTGCTCATCAGCAGTGCTAGTTTGGAGTGATTTTATCAAGGGTCATTGCCATACTATTGAGTGTGATTGAACTTAGGCCAAAAGCAGAGACCAATTAATCTATAATTTTACCAATTGGATCAGTGTGTTACCAATGTGAGAAGCTATGAAGGTCATCAGTAGAGTAGAGTTGGTGGGCATTCAAACATTTTCAGGGATATTTTCAGAGATGCAAAATTGTGTGAATCAGAGAATGCTTGCTCCATATGATTACCAAGTTCTTTCTTCAATTGAAAACAGAAGTCCTATAAAGATTTTCATTCATGCAGATAGAGAGAGTTTGAGAGACAGGGCATTGTCCACAGCTAGGCCATGGGGAGTCCTCCAAAGAATTAGTTGTTTATCCACAGGTACTAGCAGGTGGAGATATGAAGGTGTTAGAACTCAACAATCCTAAACTTATAGACCTGACAGATGGTAAGCAACTTTATTCTCAGTTCAATACAATTGACTTATTATAATTATCTGACAGATGGTAAGCAACTTTATCTATGGCAGTTCTATCAGTGTATCATGGTGTAGAATACATTGCTTGGACTCACCCTCAGTTCAATACAATTGACTGAGAGTAAAGTACCAAGTGTGACTGTGTCATGACCCCCCCAGGACACCTCTGGAACCTCATCCAGGACTCCTTTGCCAACCCCATAATACAACTCCCACCATCATGACTGCTGGAACTGCCATCACATGCATCAAACCCTGCCATCACACATGCCTCTGACAGCCCCGCATCACAGACCTCAGAACCACCTGCCAGCATGGCCATTATCCCACAATCAATGATCAGATCATGCCAATCACCCCAGCTATCACACATCACACATCACAGCATTCTCTCCATGCCAATTGATCATATGCTCCACATGCATGATCCATAGTATACAATTCTCCTTCCACCCACCACCACCCATTAACTCCTGGAACTGCCCCAGACATCCCAGAACCCCTCAGGAACCTGGAGTGACCCCCACATGTACTTAAAGAGTAGCCACCCACTTGTATTACTTTAGTCTTGATATTAAACTGATTGTTTGCATGCTCTTTGGTTTTGACTGGTATGCACTGACTGGCACACTTTGATTGATATGTGTGCTCTTGAGATTGGTACACACTCTATAATTTAAGTTTACTAACCCTGGTCTTGTCTTAGAACTCCCAGTTCTTGACTTGACCCTAACTCCTTATCCCCCTTTGACTTCCCCAATTCCCAGACTAAGTCCCCAACTCTAAAAATTCCCTTGTTCACATCTTGAACTCTGGAGCATGGTCCAGAGTTCCAGACACCTGAGTACACATAGATCAAGTCCACCTCATAAGGGCATCGTTTTCTGGAAAAGCTCCTGACTCTGCAGAATCTGACAGAGTGTATATATACATGAGGATGACAATGCAACAGTTTTGTATCAGGGTTGTAGGAGAGATGAATGGACAATGGGGGAAAAGCCAGTAGGGAACAACAGTGGTGCATGATGTGAAAGAAAGAACAGTGACATCGTTGATTGTGGTGTGCTTATATGAAATACTAACAGAAGGTTTATAAAAGTTAAGAGAATTTGGGGGATGAGGTACAATGTTACATAGTGTGGATATAGCCAGATGTCTGAGGTTGTTGGTTGGAGAAAATGATGGTGTAACACATTGTGCATGGGTGGGCAGTGAGACTTGATTTGGTGTAGTGTAGTTTGTATAAGTGTGATGTATAGTTTTTATAGTAAGAGGTTTCTAGAGGCAGGAGATGGAGATTTTGGGATTCTTGTTAGAAGTAGAGTAGAGGTAGGCATGTATGATTGAAGACTATGAACTCAGATGAGCATGTATGATTTGCTTATTAGAGATCAAACTGGAGTATGTATGATTGGAGATTGTCAGGTTCTGCTGATGATGGGGCTTCTGATAGCAAGTGGGTCCTTACTAGATAGACTCAAAGTCTATAGGATGTCTCCAAGCCATGGTGGGCAAGCTCTGGAGTTTTGGGTAAGGTATGAGGGTTCTCTAGGATGTATGGAGGATGCTGGAGTTTGAAGAGGCAAGTAGGCAGGATCTCAGGCTAAGTCCAAGAGGCAATGAAGAAGAGCAGAGCTGGGAAGGACAGAGAGACAATGAGGAGGAGATTGGGAAGGAAGACTGAGACCAGGAAACAGAAGAGAAGATTGAAGTGAGACTTAGTGAACTGGGAAACTTTTGGAGAGAAGAAAATAGATTGAGCAAGTTGTACAAAATAAGCAGATGGGTATAGAGGCAGAAGTTATGGCAATATCAAGACTACTGTAATGAGTTGCTGGCTGCAAGTTAAATACCTATGGTGGGTAAGATCCAGGTCATTTAAATGAGTTCTGAAGCTGCGCTCCATGCAGTCAGTCCTGTGCAGTGTATTGTCCAGGTATGAGTCCTGTGTGGTGTATAGTCTAGGTATGGGTGTGGTGCTGGGAGAATTGGTCAGGGCCTGTTGTGGTGTCAGGAAATCAGTCGAGGCCCATTGGCTGTGTAGGGCTGTGTACCAGGGTTGATTGGTGGAGTCCAGAGCTTGAGGGTGGGCACCAGCATTGGTTATGTGGCTGAACAAGCAAGGGCAGGGGTGTGTAAGGACAACCTCTGGAGGCTGTGGCTCAGTCACACAGCTGGCAAAGGGAGATCCAAAATGTATTAGAGTATATACTGACAATATCATAATAACTACTCACCTGGCAGAGGGAGATCCAAAAGAAACAAGTCTAGAGATTCCCTATGCCAGGTTGGACACTTCTGGGGCTTCTGAAGTGTGGAAAACAACTGTACAGTACAACAAAACTTTAAAAACTCAAAAATTGACTAACCAAACAACTGTGCAAACAAGGCAGGAAAATTCTGGACTTTGGAAGTCAGAAAGGCAAGCTCTGGCTTATATAAGTAGCCTGAAAGTGGTGCTGAAGGTCCCACACTTGTCTGAATGATAGCTAAAGAACCAGAGCACCTCAAGAGCTGAGAATAGTACTAACAAATAGTGTTGAAAGAATAGAAACAGTAAAATGAGAGAATAACAAAAGGAATAAGAGAATGAATGAAAGGAGAGTAAAGAAATAAGGAGTGAAAGAAGGAAGAAATGAGGAGTCCCCTAACATCACTCCCCCTCTAGAGCATGGTGTCTTGACATTGATAGGACCCCACACAAGCTAGGTGCATCAATGGCAGGCTTGACATTGGCTCCAGACACCTTGCTACATGCATTCCAAACTTGGAACACATGATTTATCCATTTTAGGCCTTACTCAATGGCCATGCATGGCAAGCAATGGATCTGATCAGTGATAGCACTGGTGGCAGCTGGAATGACAGCTAGCAAGCATTGACAGGTAGTATCAATCAATCAGCACATAGCACAGCTAGCCAACGACAACACTTACAAAATAGGAATAATGCCATTTACTTGTGACAGACGGCCTGACATTTATACTGGTGCCTGATGCCTCTTGGCACCCCTCCCTCAGTCAGATAGACAGCTTTCTTGCTTCATTTCTCAACATTTAGTTTAATGCATGACGTTTAATTACATTATTTACAGTTCACCACCCCTTGGCGATCCTTAGCTACTTGGCAATAGAAAACTTGTTTTTCACTATAAATAGTTACCATTGTCACTAGTTACCACAGAACAGAGCACCCCAGTTTACACCCCTCAGTTCACCTCATGGTTCAGATTTCTTTTGAGCTGACTAAGTTCATAGTTGCCAACTGTCTAAACACTCTTAGCCTGCTTGCTACAGTTACGCTTATAGAACCTACATGTCTTGCACTTATAGCAGGCATCACACAGCTTAGTCATTGCTAAGCCTCTAGTTTTCTTGCTGTGTCCTTTGCCACACTTACTCTTATCTACCTCCCCTTATCCTTTAGGTGCACTTTGTCATTAGCATATCTTCCTTGCCACCCATCCTTACCGACTATTGTTACCAACTTTCACCAAATCTTGCCATTCAACTCATTTTCTGACTTGTTCTCTGGGAACTGCCTGGGACTCCCTCTACCCTTAGTGCATCCAAATGCATTTTATATAGGTCAGTAGCCGTTGATGATGCCCAAAGTTTGGTCAGTAACAAATGTAGAAATAGTGTTACTGAGCCTAAAGCTTGCGTTGGGCATGCTTAAGACGTTGAGAAGAGTCCCAGGCAGGTCCCAGAGATCATGTCTATAAAATAAGGTAAAGTCAGGAAAGGGGGTCAGCAAGTGTCAAGCAAGTGTCAAGCACTAGGATAAAAGCACCTGTGGAAGAAGCAGTAAGTGAACATGGGAATATGAGTGGCAAGAATACAGTAAGCTTAGCAAAGTCTAAGCAACATCAATGCCTGCTGTAGATGCAAGGCACAAGGATGTTGTTGGATAGCGATAGTCTGCAACTGCTGACTACTTCAATGTTGCTGACCATAAATGAGACTTAGACCATAAGGGAGACTAGAGTAAGTGGGGCAGAAAACTCTGTTCTGGTCTTTATGCACAAGTAAATAAGTACTTTTTATACTACAAGGAGTTCACTGTTGCCAAGTAACTAATAACGCCAAAGTGCGGTGATGACGCCAACTGTGGTTGGGTGCGCTGGACGTATATGCAGTACAACACCGTCTCCAGCACCTGGCATACAGGTTTGTGAGGAGTCCTGGCAGGGTCCCGGTGTGCTCGAGCAGAGGTGATAGGGTGATGCGCTAGATGATAGCGTCTTGGGTGCTACCTAGCAAGTGGTAAGCGTCGTAGTTTAGGAGAAGTTATAGAGAATAAAACGAATAGCGCAGCGTAGCGTGCCTGTAGGTGGCACCGTAAACGACAAAGATGGGATAGACAAAGCTAGCGCTGAACTTGGTGACAAAGTCAGGCAATGCTAGCGCAATTTGAACGCTAAGTGTAACTGGGTGCTCAAGAGGTTACGATTCATTGATATATACATGGCAAGTAGCTAGTTTTTATACTATGCGCTACAGTATTTCCAAAGTAAGTCCATTGACGGCGCTACCAATTAGCGCCTCTCTTTGTGGCTGTAGCTAACGGCCACCTGTCAACG
>QFEW01004015.1:0-15650 GCA_003316525.1 Termitomyces eurrhizus | reverse complement strand
TTGTAGTAAGCACCTGTGGTAGTTGATCTGACCAAAACTCTAGCAATTACTGAAGCAGGATAGGATAGAGGAGTTGACGCATGAGATCATTCCAGTTTACATGACAAGTGATGATACACCAGGGCTGACTACCTTTACAAAGCCAGCCACAGTGTATTATCAACTGGTCATGAGCACTAGAATGAACATACGCACAAACTCGTCCATCTTATGCCACTGCAGAAATCTCTGGAGTTTTCAATGAATCAAATTCATGACACTGGCAGACGTCAGTGGCCTGCTGCTATTATATAATGTGAACTAGCGGGAGTTGAACCCACCTCTTGTGCACAATATAAAATATCAATTTATGAATATTCCATTGTACCACAGGCGCTTACTACAAGTCAGGACAGTGTTCATGTAGTGCACAAATGGACCTATACAGAATTTGAACGGATAGAGATTTTACTGCAACTGGTGCATCTGTATTGAATTGACAATATTAGACTGATATTTATTTACACCATAGAAGTATACAGGAAAGAGGAAAACCATGGGGTGTAGCGGAATATTAGACTGATATTGATTTATACCATAGCATTATATACAAAGTGTCTGTGGTATAGTGGAATATTTCCAATTGGTATTCCTTGTATCTTG
This sequence comes from Termitomyces eurrhizus, assembly GCA_003316525.1. Classification (NCBI taxonomy): domain Eukaryota; kingdom Fungi; phylum Basidiomycota; class Agaricomycetes; order Agaricales; family Lyophyllaceae; genus Termitomyces; species Termitomyces eurrhizus. The sequence goes on along the minus strand of QFEW01004015.1, from coordinate 15,008 downwards.
CAATAGGTGGGTTCGACTCCCCCTAATATATTAACATCAAACTCAAGAATTTTTGACCACACAGAATATTAGACTGATGTTTATTTACATCATAGCAGTATACAGTAAGCATTGGTGGTCTAGTGGAATATTATCCATTGGTCTTTATTATGTCTTGCAGTAGGCGGGTTCAATTCCTACTAATGCATTTATTTCAAACTGTTTAGAATTTTTGACCTGCTTAGCTAATTGTTATTTACTACACAGTATGATAAACAAAGTAAGGTCCTAATTTAAACAGGCTGACATGATATCTATTTAGACTATAGCAGTGTACATTAAGCATCAATGGTCTAGTGGAATATTATCCATTGGTGTTCATTGTGTGTTGCAGTAGGTAGGTTCGACTCCTGCTTAGTGCAATAAACATTAAGGCATTTGCTATTTTTGGCCTGCTTAGCTAATTGTTATTTACTAAACTGTAAGATAAACAAAGTAAGGTTTGGTCAAGCAATAAATCAAACTTCTTTTGTAATTTAAACAGGATCACATGATATCTATTTTCAGAACTTGCTTCATGTAAAGTTCTCGTCCGTTTCTTTAATCCTCCATCTGCCATGTCTAACAAAGAACTTCACCAATGGGTCATTGACACAGATGTTTGAGTATTATACCTTGCTCTCAGAGGAGACCTGCGTCAACTCAAAGCACAGCAGAAGGACCTGGTAAGATACAAGCACTCCTGCCTAATAGACATGCACTAATAGTCGTTCTGTAGATTGACATGTGGTTCATGGTTAGGGACGTCAAGGATGACAAAAAACTCCTCCTTGATGCCAGGAGAAGTTTCATCAACAAAGTTATTCTGCTACTCCAGAGCAAGCTTTCTGACGAGGATATGACCAGGCGGTTGAAGGATGCTGCAAAGAAATGGACCCAGAGGAGTGGAAGGGGGGAAGAACCAAGTGGGGGCAAAGAACGACCAAGGCCAGTCCATTGACAGCACTGGCACGAGAAGACTGGATAGGTTATAGGCCGGCAGCAGGAGATTTGTCTGGTCCATCACCAATTCCAAAGAAGAGAAAATGACCAAGTCCTCCAGTGGCAGGAGATTTGTCTGGTCTGTCACCAAATTCCAAGAAGCCAAAACAGGTGACCTATATTGGTCAATGTCCTCCTGGTACCTATCATCGACAGAAGGAGCAGGAGGATGAGGATGAGGATGAGGATGAAGAGAAAGAGGAGCAGATCTGCCATATTCGGGGTATGGTTGACACTTTACAGAGTTGACTTCACATCTCCACCTGTCTCTCCAGTCTGTCAGCTCAGGATGATGTGGCAGTGCATCCAACAGGGCACAGTAGACTTGGACCCATTGTTGAAGAGGAAGAAACCACTCCTGACCCCACTGCTGACCAATCCCCTGCCACTGCTGACATATCCGTTCCTACTAGTGACACCTCTGCTCTCGCTACTGACCAATCCCATCACGCCGCTGACTTATCCGCTCTTACCATCGCTCCATCCCTGCTTCAACAAACATTCTCAGAGATGTCTCCCACACAAACATCTCCGTCACCCCCTCAACCATCTTCCGTCCCTCCACCAGTCCCTGCTAAGGACCCTCTTCCTGGCCCAAGGGGACAGGCTTGCAGCAACTCCTGAAGTAGTCAGCTGCCAATGCAACAGACCCAATCATCTAGTCGGCTTACTGAGAGACGGAAGGCAACAGAAGACAAGTAAAGATGGATGGTTTAAGATGGACGGTTTGTTATTGTACAATTTTTTTTTCGTTATGATAGACATTGCTACATTTTTGTAACACTATAGTTTACAAAAATGTAATGTAACATTTCCCCCTTCCCCACATCAATGATGGCGGACTGGTCAAATGACCTTAGTGCGGCTGCTACTCCTTTTTGCTGGTGTAGACATATCAATGTATCGAGCTGCATATTCCTGTAGCATTTGTGCTTGAGACTTGCAGGGTCGCTTGGAATTTGTTGACAATTAGTTAGGCAATGCCTTGCACTTCTTTTGGTTTTGTAATGCCGGCCTTCCCTCATCTTCAAATTGGTCATTGTCCTCATCTTGAAGAATGTCGAGCACCCTTCTTGACACTCTATATTTAGAAGAACCATCACTAGGGCTATTAATTGGAGGGTCTGGATGGCTCCATCCTCTTTGTTGTAAGAGGTGGATGGTAGTGGCATCTACCACTGCTGTATCATCACCACATTCATCATGAATGGATTCGTTGAGAGCGGACTCGTCATGAGCGGAAGCTGATACATTTGGTCAGGATTTGTTGTGAACTGTAGATCTGTTGTGGAGCTGAGGCTGGGGAGTATGTAGTGAGCACAAGACAGGGGGTTCCTCCTGTAAGTCAGGCAGTGGTGTGTGTGGTACGCTAGGTGACAGGGGAAGTGTAGGCCCCAGTTGCCACTCCAAGTTGGCTGCAGATCCGCCATCAGCGGCTCCATCATTAGCAGTCCTACTATTGCCATCAACTACTGCAGATCCGCCATCAGCGGCTTCATTATTAGCAATGGTCCTACTGTTGCCATTGACTACTGCTGATGGTGTTGGCCTCTGTTTCCAATTTTTTCCTCCATTTTTGCATGTAGCCTTACATGCTGCTGCTGCTGCCACATTTTTTTTATGATCAGCTCAGATGCCATACTCAGCAGCTACTGGCTGCTTGTGACAGTTGAGATAAACCGTCTAGTGGAAGGTGTCACTGGATCCATACTGTCCTTGACAGTCTCTCCAAAAGTTCAGCAGACGCAATAGCTCAGGCCGACCAAGATTATGGAGATCTTGGAATATCAGACCCTCTGGAAGATACCTTGAATGTATGAATTGCTGATCATTGGTCCTCACTGCCTTGTAAGGAGCAGATTCATACCAGTAACCAGACACAATTTCTGATGGAGTGATCAGATGATGAGCAAAGGTGGAGAAAACTAGGATTCACTATAATGAGTATTTAGATAGTTCTGGACAAGCATTTCCAATTCTGCCCGAGTTTGAAATATATTTGGTCCTGGATCTGCTGGTAATATTGGGAATCCATCCCTATCCAGATCAAGGATGAGGTCATGGCATATAAGGATAGGAGGAGTCAAATCATGAGGTGATTGCATGTTGGACGACATGTCTCTACCAAGAAGAGCAGACATGTCATCCATCATCTTTTTGTTGAGGTCACTAACAAGGTCAGGAAAGGAGTCTTGAAAGGTAGGTTGGTTAGCATGGGTCAAGTATGACATATTGTCATGACTATAATTGGTGTCAAAATTGTTTAAAGAATGATGGCACCACATACATTCTAATAGTCATGCCTTTATCTGCATACCAACCAACAACAGTCCAACTCAACATGCCCATATCTCTAAATCAAAGCACATCTGCATCGTCCACACGCTTCAAACCGTGCTTTTGGGCCTTCCTGGAGAGACAACGATTAGAAAGCGGAATCAAGCAGACAGATGTACAACAAATAAAGGACGGATGGGGGATGGAAGGAGTACCAACTTGCGCTGAATTTTTGGTGGATTTCCTTTTTCGCTCCATTCTGCCACCATCTTCCATAAACAACTTTTCTCCTGTGGTGTGAGTTGATGCATAATATTTTTGACAGCCACATTATATTGTGCAAATGCATCCAATCCTGAGGCGTTGTGATCCTTACCCCTCAACAAGTTCTGGATCTCCTCATTTATCTCCTTTGCCATTGTCTGCTGGACAACATCTTGCAGTGAAGTTTTCAGGAGCACCTTTGGATCTTTATGCTGGTAATAAGGGCACCAGCAATTCTTGATATACTGGACAACCTTCTATTCAAGCAAATGATGTCTAGTTCTTTATAATGAGTTGCTGTACCTACTTTGATTCTCTCTGTCCACTCTTCCTCTGTCTTTGGCTCTGTCCCTTTAGTGGCCCAGTAGTTGAAGATATCCATTAGAATTTTATCCTTCAAGATAGCAGTCCGAGCTTGAGAAGTAGTTGAGGAGCGGTAGAGTTCCTTGTATGGTTCAAAGATAGATCTTTCTTTTGCTATAAATATTGGTTCTACTTGTCTTTTCTTTGGTGAAAATATTGGTTCAGGCGGTTGCAGGAGGACAGAAATGTTTGTAGACAATATAATTTTCTGCAACCACACCGTTCTTAACTGAAGGATTACATGATAAAATATAGATTTTCCATTCAGTGTCTATTGATGATAAATGGATTCTATTTGTTTTCAATGGATAGGGTCTGCTGTCCACTGGTATCTGGCCTGTCCAAATTGGGGCATATTATCAATATTGATGAGCAATCTCATTAGATATCCAGTACAATAGCTAGGTCCTAGCCATAGATATTTTGATCATGAACCTGAACTCTCTAAAGAAATGCAAGTAACCAAAAACAACAGTCATCAGACAAAGGGACCTCATCCTGTTTGCTGAGGAAAGGACACAACTCACTCAGAACATACGAGGGTTGCCAGTCCTCATAACACAACAGCTACTACTGGGTCCTGTTTCCATTGTAACTGGTGCACCACCTGTGACATTTGCAGATGATGATAACTTTGCACACTTGGACAATAATCCAACAGTAGATGATGTAAATGATACAATGCCCGTATTTATAAGACATGTAAAGGTGATTTGAATGTATGCTATTATTAAGAGCAAATTATTCAAGTTCATATATAGACACAGGCAGATTATCTTAACGACTTCATCAACCATGTTCTATAGTTGCTCAATGAATTGCTTGGTTGTGAATCAATGGATGACGTTACTAATTGCCTTGCTTGTCCTGACCATTACCTCGCATGATGGCAATGCTGTGATTGCGTTGGGTCAAGAATATTCTGTTGCAGATGTTTCCACTGCATGCACGACTCCAACCCATTTCACTAACCTGAAGTATGGAATGATAGGTATTTCCAACCAATGAATATGTCGGATACTGGAGGGTATTTCTATATCCAACATAATTTATTGCATGCAAACTGTCATCAAGAGAAGGTCAGGGTCAGGGCTCTTGAGGACCACGAGCAGAAAAAGGACATTCAGGAGCAAGAATTTCTATGACTCGAATATCAACTGGATGTTGAACTTCCATCAGCGGATAGCGACCTGGGACATCCAGCAGCACATCCATTCATGACTTCAGATTTCCTGAGCAGACTTCAGGATGCCAGTCTTGATCAAATCATGAAAGAGGAAGAGCAACAGGACCCAGAGAATAATATGCCAATAGAAGATATTCCAGAAGATCAGCCAGCCATGAATAGGTTCTGTATGGACAGATATAATTGCTTTGGGAATCCAATACAATGGATTGTTCACACAACTGGAGTACACTACATCACTGTTATTTCATGTGAGTGTTCTGGGATAGATGTCTTGATGGAGGATACCATCCACTCGCAGCTGGTCCCCAGTACATTTGATCGGACACAAACATATTTTACAACAGCTGTGCTGGATGACTTCCGTCTGACAAATCTAGAGTGCAAAGCATCCGCCTACCAGTACTGGCAGAAAATTGCAAGAATAACTTCCCCGATTGCATCTTCTGGTGAAGGTGGATAACCTTTACTGCAAGCTACAACAAATTTCTTGTTCATGACAGTGGCTGAAGAAGTTGAAGTGGGCAGGCTTTAGCCATGATGAATTGAGGCATCTCATGGTGCTGGACCATGGTAAACTTGCAATATTCTGTCCAACTTGTCTCCAACCAGGAGTCAATCTTCCATCCAACTGGGAAGAAGATCCCGTCTAGTGGAAGTTCAATCGTTCTTCAAGGCAGATCACATCTGACATTCTAATTCTGCTTATAATGTATGGCATTCAGAAGGCGGTAGTATGATGGCCAGGAGGGATGAGCTCATCCACTATCTCAAGCGTGCAAAGGAACAGTCAATAGTGAGTGACATTCTTTAACTCTACCTGTCCGCTGTCCGCTCATCAATTCAATCCTGTCCATCAGCCATCCGCTGGACCTCTGTCTGTCCAGAGAGCTGCTTGTAAAAACACATTCAAAGCTATTGAAAAGGCCCTAATGATGAACAAGTCATGCGACATTACTGGTATTATTGCAACGGCATGTACACAGCATGGCTGCTTTGCTCCTAATAGTGTAACAAACTTGACCCGTGGTGAAGGCCAGGTCTACACAGACTTTTCCATCACATGGGCAGTTAAGACGACCAACATGGATGGGATTCAGCGTCTCCTACTGGTATATGACATAGCATGCCAGTGGTGTGTCAAATTTTCTGAACGGCTGCTGAGGCCGGAGAACTCCTGCTGGATAATCTACTTGTGGACTTTGCAATAAGACTTCTTCATGTTCATGGGCATAAGGAGGATTGTTTTTTCCGCTTTGCCCCGTCCTTCATTCCCGGAGCCGGTCATTTGGCTGAGGAGATAATTGAAAGTCTCTGGTCTACACTAAATGAAGTCTCACAGATGGTCTGTACAGCTACTTTGGCACATCAGGCAGAAATCCTTGATGATCACATGTGTGACTCAAACTGGAAGAAGCTGCTTGACATGGTTCCATTCCTATGTTGAAAGTACAGGACTGCTGTTGAGATGAGAGATGCAGCCGTTCAATATTTCACTAAGCAATCCATCAGAATATCAACGGATTTACTAACAAGCTGGGAAGCTGGAATAGCTAAGGCAGAAAGGCTCAGAGAGGAGGGAAACCGTAAAGCAATGGATATTCTCAAAGCTTGTACAATGACCTTCAATAGTGCAAGTAAAGACTGAATGGCAGCAGACAGTAGAAACCACTCAACGAATGTTGCAGTGACGGATATTCATTCCTTCTGGATTCAACTTGCCCTTGACATTGAGGAGCAGCAGTAAGGTCACCTGTATTGCTGATGGCCCAACCTATTTCACTAATTGGAAGCTCAGAATTGCAATTCAGGACCAGGTTTGCCGTTTGAATTGGCATGCAAGCAATGATGATTGGCAAAAGGTCGAGGCGGAAAGAGAACTATTAAGGGTTTGACTCAATGTCCTTGCTGCTTCTCAGGACAGGAGCGGGTTTATTGCTAATAGAAGGCGGACTGTCCTTCTGGAATTGGATAAAGTTCCCAGAGTCTTTGACCACAATGAAATGGCAGAAGATGGACAACTAGCAGATCCACTGGTACCGCCGGCAGATAACCTTGGACCAACGGATGTAGTTGTTCCAGAAGATTTTGAAATCTCCTTCCCATCTATGATCATGGGTAATGTCTCACCATTAATAATGATAGAGCGCAATCTGCGCTTGATTTAAATTGAAAGGCTCCTGCAAGCCCTTTGGGAATTCATTGCAGAGAAATCATTCCTATATTCTCATGTTGTCTGGGTCGCCCCAAGCAAGAATGTGAAAACTTGAGCTCGCGCATCTTTTCAAAGAATCCAGGCCTCAATCTTGGTGAAGGCTCATGCCTATGCACAATGCCACAGTGCTCTGCTGCGACTGGGATCGGACCTCAGCATTCAGAGAAATTATCCAGTTCTACAGAAAGCGGATTTGAATGCAAGCACAGCTATATGAGATCCCAACATTCCTGGTTCATCACAGATCAAGATATCTTGAATATGGCACTCTAATTCTGATGCAGAAAATGAATCTGCAACTATTTCTGAATGTGAGTCCTCTTGTTAACATTTCTGTTATCATTACATCTGTTCGTGAACATATCTCTTCAGTTAATTGTGTTCATTATCTACATGCTAGAGCACAACGCAACAGATGGACAGAGAAATGTCAGCTTGTCACAAGTGAAATGGAGTGGACAGTTCGGTATTTCTTCAACCAGGCAGATATTTGGTCGAAGCATGGTATGTCAGTGAAGAAAAGAGGTCTCCAGTCATATGCCCACAAAAAGGTGGCCATGTGGCAAGAATTGGCCTCAATGGCAATTAATAAATTTAGGCAGGTGCTTCCTGATTTTATTCCCCCTCAAACTGCAAGAGATCTGCTGTGAAAATGGTGGATGCAGAGACGGATTGATATGATGGATGCAAAGACGGATTGATGTGATGGATGCAGAGACAGATTGAACTGATAAATGCAGCTTGCTGCCATTAGCAGATGATTGGAACAGATTTGTGACAGTCACATGCAATGGAATTGTTGAAAATCACTTTTGTTTACAAGGCACAAAAATCTGATACATAGCAGTATCCGCTTCTACAAGCAAGAGTGCAATGACATCTACCTCTGTACCACACAATATCTTGTCCCAAGCTACTGTACTAGAAAATTTGCAAGAGGTTGTTGACTACATTGAGTCATGCCTCATTGCAGCACTTTCCATATTTGGCAATCTTGTGCCAAGGTCTTGAAGCAGAAGAGGCATGGATTATCCAGCATCTAGACAAGGAGTTGGTAAGATAACTTCAAAATGTGTAAATATATTAGGATCTGACTGTGTGCCATAGAACTTTGTATTGTCATATCTGGGGGCTGCATTACTAAATAATGTGGTCTGCAATATTCCAGACATTATCAAAAGCATGAGCCAATTTTTCCCTCTCCAAAATCAGCAAACTTTGCCTACAGAGATCCTGGAGTTTGCTGATGGCCGTCAAGGTCTTATCAGGAATCTGTATGGCTGTAATTGGTAGAACCACATTGGCCGAGAGGATGTTCAGGTCTTAAGCAATGAAATGCTGGAGCATTGTCTTCTCGTACATCAGCAAGGCTTCCACTCTCTTGAAAGCTTCTTGGCATGCAACCACTGGCCACTCATGACATTGCTATCCAATGGATTGGTGTCCGTCCCAGCACCAGACGATTTGCCCTGTGTGTTTGCAGATAGCAGATCTACCAGGGGTCACCAGCGGATGCTTCTAGCCCTAGATAAGTGGCAGTCGCTGGATAGGATGGAATATGTGCCAATGGCCAATGATATGATCCACCTGTTTGCTGGCAGCAAGTCCGTTGCTGCTTCCATTGTCAGTTCTGTTGCCAGGTCCATAGATCCTGCTTGGACAGGCCAATTGACAGGCATCAAGTCCCATACCAATAGTATTAATGGTGAGCAGCCTGATCCTCAAGACTGCCTCTCCATAGCCCATCTTACCACTCTCTCTGATGTTGACTCTCCTCAATGGCCATCTTTGACGCATATCGAACCCTTAAACGCACAACATCCATTCCACCACCTCTACAGTCAGAGTAAACCTAGACTAGTGTATGGCCCTACAATGGAAAACTCTTACGTTGTGGTTCAACCAGCATCCCAACTTCCTTCCACCCCAGCAGCTCATGTCTGTAGGACATTCAGGGAGCTGGGGGAAACTGACAACAACCAGGTAGATATCTCTAATCCATCCATTAGTGACTCTGACTTAAAGGGTATCTCTCCTTTGTTCATTGTGGCAGATGATGAAATAGAAGACAAATCTTTGCTGCCTTTGTTCATTCCTGTGGAAGAGGAGACCAAAGACAATGATTTACCCCCTTTATTCATTCCTGCATAAGAAGAGATGGATGACGATTATTTGCCACCTTTATTTATTGTTGGTGAAGGAGCAGAAGGACTAACAGCAATGAAGACTGTGGCAGTCAGTGACAGTGGACAAATGGAAGTCCAGAGCGGTGGATGTGTGGCAACCGAGGATGAAGAAAACCTTCCGCCGCTATTTCTTGTGATGGCAGAAGAGATGGATGGAGGCATGGCAGCCAATGACGAAGAAAATCTTCCACTGCTTTTTGATGTAACGGCTCTTCAAATACAGTCTTCCCCCTTCCAACAATCTCCTTCTCCAACTTTACTTACTGATAACAATGTCCGGAGTGGGAGGAATATGAGACACATATGATTCGACGTGAGGATCAGAGAAGAATTAATGAATTGTATCAACAACGTGAGTATAATTTGGCACTGATAATCATAGTTAATTTATTTCAACAGAACAAGAATTTCACGCTAGAGCAAAATATGGTCAATGTAGGCCGATTGGCCCTTTCAATCAAGCTGGTCGTACTGATGATGTGTCTGTTGATATATCAGAGTCATTCTCATCATTTTCATCGTCAGGCCTGATAGCAAACTATAAAGACATCACACTTCCCAGACCTCAGAGGCCATATACACCAGACGACTTTGCATTTTTGACAGCAGACTACCTGCTTGATGAGGATTTGTTCTATTCAGATGCATTACATGAATCTAATGAAGAGGAGGAATACATATTGGATGAGTAATTTAATTCTTAGTTATTATAATTCTTGGCTTTTCCATTAGTTATTTTTCGTCAAGATTAATCGTCTCATTGTGCCGCTGATGAATCCATTATAAATCTGTTTGATCTGTTACCTCCAGTTGTGCACTAGAAGGAACATAAACTGACAATATTCTGCTAGACCACAGGACATTCTGTGGATTATACATAAATATCACTTTAGTATTGTATATTAAGCTACAGCACTTTACTACAGACATTTCAATTAGTTTGGACAGAACTCAGGTCCATTAAGATTAACTGTCCCATTGTTTTGTTCTGTTATGCTATTCTCATGAACACAAAAAACCACACACTATTCAACGATTACACAAGGGGGACTCGAACCCTCAAATTGTGCAATAAAAAGAATATAGACTGACAATATTTTGCTAGACCACAGGACGTTGTAAAAAATTATAACCTTACTTTGTTTATCATACTGTGTAGTAAATAACAATTAGTAAAACAAAGTTATGTCATGTCTAATGATGTGCACTAGCAGGATTCGAACCCAGCTCTTATGCACAATATGAAATATTAATGTATCAATATTCCATTGGATCACAGGTCCTTACCAAAAATCAGTACAGTGTATATGTAGTGCAAAGATCAGTAAATAAAGCGAAGTCGAGTCATGTCTAATGTGCACTAGTGGGATTTGAATCCACTTCTTGTACACAATATAAAATATCAATGTATTAATATTCCATTAGACCACAGGTCTTTACCAAAAATTAGTACATGTGCTTACTACAGGTCAGTACAATGTACATGTAGAGCAAAAATGCACCCATATAAAAACACACTATTAGACCCTGTTAAGGTGGAGTAGGTGGAGTAGAACCCACCCCTGTACACAATATTGAATATCAATAAATAAATATTCCATTGAGAGGCAGGTTTGACTCCTGCTAGTGCATATTATATAATAGCAGCAGGCCACTGACGTCTGCTAGCATGAACACTGTCCTGACTTCTAAATAAGTGCCTGTGGTACAATAGAATATTGATAAATTGATATTTCATATTGTGCACAAGAGGTGGGTTCAACTCCTGCTAGTGCATATTAGAGCAGCAGGCCGCTAATGTCCGCTAGCATCATTAATGTGATCCGTTTAAAACTCCAGAAATTTCTGCAGTAGCATGGGTTGGTCATCTTTGCGCATGTGATCATTCCAGAACTCATGACTATGCACAAATTCGTTCAACCCATACCCGCTTCAGTAATTTCTAGCATTTTGAACGGATCAACTTGATGATGCTAGCGAGTGATGAATGGATATTTTATTAGGGCCTACAGGCCCTATTAAAATATTTGTCACTAGCAGGAGTCGAACTCGCCTCTCAATATTCCATTATCACCATTAAACTCTATTCAGGTAGAGTAGGAGTAGACCCCACTGCTGTACACAATATTGAATATCAATAAACAAATATTCTACTGAACCACTGGGACTGGTTGTACCACTGATGTCAGCTGGCTCATATGCCAACGTCAGCTACCATCTGCTACCATCCGCTGGCATGCCAGCAGACAGCAGACACTCACACACACTCTTTCTCCCTAGTGCTATCCTCTCCACTCCCCACATTACCTCACATGCCACCCCACTTTCCTCCTCCTCCCTGACCTGATGTCTGACGTCTGCTACATCTGCTGGCATATCAGCAGACATCTACGCTCCTCCCCTTCCCCCTTCTCCCTCTTTCTTCCCACCCCCATCCCTCTTCTGCCACCCCCCACGCTCTCCAAGATGCCACTCCATGCGGTGGACGTCTACACACCCTGTTTTCTTCTCTCCCACCCTGATGCTGGATGATGCCAGGGGTTGCTGATGGATTCCTGTAGATGCTTACGGATACCAGCAGATATCCAGCAGATGCCAACAGATGCACAATGGATGCCAACGGATGCCAGCGGGTCACAATGGCTGCCGACGAACTCTGATGGATGCCAGCTGATGGCTGCTAATGCCAACGCCCCTTTCAAGCCACAAAAACTCTTTTGGGAGGTATGCCACTCCCCTTCTACCTCAAAAAATCTATACGGAAACCGGCAGAAATGTAGGTGAGCATCCATTTATTGTGTTATCTGACCTTTGAATCTATTTGTTAGTAACAGACCTGTGGTGCAACAGTTAAATGTGTGTTCTATTGCTGGAGGCTTTCCCAAGGCCGGAAGTTCGATTCCCCCCCACAGGCATACAGTGGGCAAGACAAAGTTACCTTTTTCCTTGGTCCAACTAAACCCCGTGGACCTGTGTAGGCCTCTGTGGATGTCTGCTGGTGCCCTGCACAGGCCTGCATGGGCCCACATAGGTTTGAGTCTGTTAATGTATGTCTGCATAGATGTTCGCTGATGGCTTGTGTAGGCCTGTGTAGGTTTGCAGGGCTCTTTTGTAGACGTATGCTGGCATCAGGGGTGGGAAAAGGAGGGAAGGGGAGATGCGCAGCCTCAAGTTATTGCGGGGAGGAAGGGAGAGGGGAAGAAAGTGGAGAACCTTAAGGAGGGTTTATTCATGCCATGACGTCCACCAATGGAGAAGTTTTCACTCGTGGGCTGATGCCCGCCGGCAGCCGCTGATGCACATTGACGTCCGCTAGTGTCCACTGGCATCCACCGGGCCTGCGTGCGCATGTGTATGCCAGCCTTTTATCGATCTACTGGACCGTATCATACAGCACATTGTGACATGTCTGCAGCTCTGTATTCTACGGCACTGTGGGGACTGCTCTGCTCCAGTGTAACAGACTCCGCTGGACACGTATGGTACAGCACAAAGCAAGCTCCCATACAACGTATGACATGTACCGTTGTGATGTCTCTATGTGATATTCAATCATACATGAGAAAAAGACCCTCATGGCCTGTAAGGCAGCGAGAGTGGACCCTCCATTACAGCTGCACATACCCAATGACAGTGTTGATTGGATGCTTGCAGTTCATAAGCAATATGGACAACAGTCTCATCCACCATCGGATACGGTGGAAATACTTCTTCCAATGTGTCTGAAGAGAAAATAGAAGGCAACAAGTCTTTGTGAGGATGATATCTCTTGGTTGCATCAGTAATAACAAGAAGTATTTGCTGACATGGTCAATGGGACCAATGAGGAGCTCCTGCTATGGTGGGAAGTAAACCATGAGATCAATCTCATAGACAAGAGCAAGCAGTATAAGTACTACTTGCTGCGCTGCTCACACACACTCCAGGAGCAACTATGTGATAAAACTAATTGCTATTTGAATGCTCAATAGTGGTTACCATGCACCACTGCTCAGGCTGCACCATTACTGTGCATTCCAAAGAAAGATGGAATCCTTCAAACTGCCCTTGATGCATGCCAGTGCAATGATAATACCATAAAGAATGTTACTCCTTTATTAGATCAAGAGGTGATCTGAGAAGACATGGCTTGAGCAAAGTATCATTCAAAAATCAAAATCAACCTCATTAATGCTTATGAGCAGGTGCACATCTGCACCAAAGATGTACACAAGACTGTGTTTGCCTCAATCATAAGCATGTTTATGAGCAACATCATGCAAATTGGGAACTGTAATGCCCCTGCAACCTTTCAGAGGTTGATAACCTCTATATTCTGAGATGTGATAAGACGCTTTATGCATGTCTATCTAGATGACATATTCATCTATTTGGATTCCATAAAGGAGCATGAACAGCACCTCAGAGTTATATTTGAATGACTATGCAAGTACAAGTTGTACTTGAAGTAGAAAAAGTATGAGCTTTATGCTCAAAGTATAGACTGCTTAGGGCATGTCATTGACAAGCGGAGTATTTACCTCAATTAAGACAAGCTCAATTGCATTTAGGAGTAGTGCATGTCACAAAACTATAATGATATTCAATGTTTTATTGGCCTTGTCAATTACATATCGAGCATTCTGCCCAACGTGACAGCCTATACAGGGCCACTCATGGCCATGATACAGAATGGGTCACCATTCAATTGGTGGCTACTGAACTAGCAGTGCTTTGAAATAGTCAAACAGATCTGTATGAAGACTTCAGTGATTTGACTAATTGACCCCAGATGGGATAAACCCATCTGGCTCATCTGTAATGCAAAACTACAATGACATCCAATGGTTTGTTGGCCTGGTCAACTACATATCAAGCTTCCTGCCTGATGTTACTGCTTATACTAGGCCACTCATAGCCATGACGCAGAACAGGTCACCGTTTAATTGACAGCCACTGCGTTAGCAGTACTTCAAAATGGTCAAACAGATCTATACAAAAACTCTGGTTATTTGACCAATCAACCCCAGATGGGACAAACCCATCTGACTTATTTGTGACACCTCTAAGATGGGTGTCAGAGCTATGTATGGCCAAAGAAGCAGCTGGCAGACATGCCGTCTAGCAGGGTTGATATGAAAAAAGTTCACAACCACTCAGCAAAACTATGCTGTGCATGAGCTAGAGACCCTAGCCATACTTGAGGCTCTCCTCAAGTAGAAGGATAAGCTGATGGGATATTCTATCCATAATCATTACTAATTACAAGGCACTTGAGTTCTTCAAAACTCAGGTAAACTTATCACCACGTCAGTGATGGTGGATTGACTATATGTCAAGATACCAATTTGACATCACCTATGTTAAAGATGAACTCAATAAGATAGCAGACTGTTTATCTCACTACTTTGAGAGTGATGTAGTGTAACAAAGTTATGGCATTTGTGAGCTTAAGATCACACTGCACAAAATCAGACCAGTCTAGTCTATTGACAATGTAGTGTAATACAAAAATAAG
>QFEW01004012.1:350-22149 GCA_003316525.1 Termitomyces eurrhizus | reverse complement strand
AATTGGATATCCGTGGTAATATTTGGGACTCGTCTCGATCACCAAATATTTCACTTCATCCTCACTTCAACTTTCAGCTCTAGGCATAACTCATATTCGTCGATTTACTATTATAAGCATGTATCTAGCTCTTTGAAATTTTATAATGCTTTGCTCAGCCCGTTCCGCTCCGTCTGCTTCAGATCTCCCAACGACTTTAAACTGGCTGTTCTTTCTCCCATCACAACTATCAACCATCTTTCTGAACGAAACGGTGTTATGTGCGAAACAGAACCCTATGGGACTGAATTTATTAAGCTTCTGGCAATCACGGATTGCAACAACAGTTGGATGTCATTTTGGTAAGTTCTACTTAATGCGAATTCTGGGCGACCGCCTCACTCTCGCAGCCAAGTGCTTTGAAACAACTCTTAACGTGTATGTTTGAGATCCGGTTTGTCAAAATTTGCTTGGCTTGACTACTGAGTGGACAGTATCCGTAGCTTTCCTGGAAGTCTTGTGCCACCTGGAAATTCTGCTTCTCCAGCAAGCGATTTCTCATCAAGTGGACCTAGCCCACATGGCTAGTGATAGGCGCAACTCCGTTACATACCGCACGCTTCAGCGTAAAATAATGGAGTAACTTAGCTGACCGAATTATCAGTCTTTAGGCGATTTGTATTCGGTCTGTGCTCTCCTGAACTGTTCTTGTGCCCCATGCGAACTGATGATCCAAATTTTTCTCGAACTATTGATCAGCATGACATGCGTCGTCTATTGTGATGGTCCTTATCTGCTATCTTGTTAAAAAAATACTATCCTTATAGTCTTTCAATGAGAGTCGTGAGGTGTCGTAAGAAGTATACTGAACAGAAGGAAGACCTTCCTCAAGCAACTTTCCATGAGCATGGGCCCTTATTATATGGTGATGGGACTTGGCGAAGCACGAAGAGAGTATGTCGAGTTTCCTTATCCAGACAAAACTCTAAACCGAGTACCGTAATGTTTCCGAGCGTCCGAAAACTCTTATATTCAGTGACGCCTGACAGAGAGCTTCTGTAAGTTCTGTCGTGTTCAGTTTTCACTTCTGCCCCTTCAGCCATGCTCGGGCTCGCAAGGTCGTCGATTCGAAACCCTCGCCTAGTTAGAACAATCACCTGCAGACGAACCAGGACTACGCTCGCGTGCAAGCACAGTCCAGAAGATGGTTCAGGAAGTTCGCGTCTTCAACGTCCTGAGCATGCCGTCATTTCCACTTTCGATCTCTTTAGTATTGGTGGTGGGTTGAACTAACCTGGCCTGATCACCACCTGATGTTGCAAAACCAGTTGGCCCTTCCTCGTCTCATACTGTCGGTCCAATGCGCGCTGGAAAAATCTTCATCACAGACCTGGAAGAACTTGATTTGCTATCTCAGGCATGGCAAAATTAGTTTTGGTTTGGCATGTTATGTTGACGGTTGCCTTTTCACCAGGTCAAGACCATTAAAATTACCTTGTGAGTTCATTCGAAGCCTCGTCGGCCCTCGGCATGATATTCAAGCGCGCTTTGCTTCAGGTACGGTTCTCTTGCAGCGACAGGTACTCGATCTAAAACCACCCTTCTCCCGTACTCTCATGGTTAATGTATATTTATTGTTTTCAGGAAAGGGGTACGTATAATCTGAACCATACGACGCCGATTCTCATCCAGGTGTTAGTCATCATACTCCTCAGGCAATACTTCTTGGTTTAGAGGGTCAGCTCCGTTAATTCTCGACGCTTCTCCGTACAACTCATATATGACAATGGGGTTTGAAGGCTCGGACCCAGAAACTATTGACACTGGCACTATTCCCGTCCGCTACAAATCGATATTGGCTAATAAAACTCTTTTCCTGGGGGGAAAACACCGAATCTCATACAACATAGAGCGCGACATGGTCTGGCACTGGGATCGCGTGCTGAACACTCATCCCAACGGAATGCGCTTCAGCGTTTTTGGAGAGGATGGTGACCTTTTGGCAACAAACGAGTATTTCAGCGTCGGAGGTGGTTTTGTTGTAAACGACAAGACTAAAGGTGTGTGGATTACCAACTTTAAATCTATATAGCTGATACCTGTCAGTCGATGAAAATATGTTTTATAAGGCAATCGACAAACGAGCGGTGCATGGTTCGAGACTTCACCAAAGCAATTCTTTTTCTTATCCAGCGGACACCCAGCCGACAGTTTCTATGAATCCCCCTATCATCCCAGTCGGAAATGCAGCCAATGGTTTCCAATCCGCTGTTGACCACCCGCCTTATCCTTTCTTTTCAGGCGATTCGCTTTTGGCTTTAACGGCAAAACACAACGTTCGTATCAATTGGCCCTCGCTATTGTTTGGTTAACCTACAATTACAACAGTTGACAATTGCGCAAATTGTGTATGATAACGAGGTCTGTTGCACCCTAATTATATTCTCACTGTTTATGACGTACATGGAAGAAATCCTTTGGCTACAGTGACGAGGAAATATATGCTAAGGTCTGTGACCTTGGTTTCCAACCGTGGTCGGCTACGTGCCTCATGTGCAACCATGTAGATCATGAAAATATGGTCCGTCATGGATGAATGTATTCACACAGGAGTGACGACCTCCGAAACCACCCTGCCCGGGCGTTTAGGCTTGAGGCGACGAGCTCCCAACCTTTACCGGAGACTGATGCGCGGGTAAGCAGGACCATAAAGGAACATTATTGACACGGAAGATGATCTTGCTCTAAATTCCTTTAGAATATATCCTGAAATAGCGAGCCGGAACTTACTTCAAATTGACACTCCTTCGCAAGTGCATACCACAATATCCTCCCCTCCTGATTACATTGAGGTTGACCAGAAGAGTTCCAATGTTGAGTCAAGTCCTGGACAACTTCGGAATAAGTTCCGAAGTCTAGCGGCACGCGCACCTCTAGTTGTCGGGTCATTTGACCATGCTATCTTGCCTATGGCTCCTGTAAGCAGTTCCGTCATAATTTATAATCCTATGTTGAAACAAGCAAAATATGTATGAAGCGAAAATCCGATATCCCTGCCATGGATTTCTTGTCTTGTTATGCAATCGCTGTAAACGAAGTAAACGCATCGGGAGGGCGTATTGTAACATCTCCAACGAATGGGGCTGCGGGCGTTATACCAGCTGTCTTGAAATACATTGTTGAGGTCAGTCCTAACGGCACTCGTGTTGCATTTCTACTGATTACCCACTTCTTGTATCCCCTGCAGTTTTTAAGCGATAACCCAGAAAAAAGCATCCAAACCTTTTTGTTGACTGCTTCTGTAAGTTGGGATTTTCTTTGTGTGGTAGGGAGTTTCAACTGATTTTCAGGCAATTGGAATGCTTTTCAAGCGAGGCAGTACTATATCTGCCGCTGAAGGTGGGTGTCAGGCGGAAGTTGGAGGTTCGTACTCTCGGACACCCATGTTTGGCTTGCTCATGTGTGATTTGTCAATAGTCGCATGTTCGATGGCAAGCGCAGGATTTGCGGCGTGCATGGGTGGTGAGGAAACTTCTGTCCAATAAAATCTTGTTCGTCGAGCTTATTCCGGCTAGCTTCCCCGGAGACAGTGCTTCAGGTATGTTCCTCGATGGTGTGGGAAACAGGAATGGTTTACAATCTCACACAGGCAGCAGAGATTGGAATCGGTGATTCATATATTAGAGAGACGTGTTAGAGATGCTCACGCCTCTATCAGAACACAACCTTGGGCTGACTTGTGATCCCATTGACGGTCTTGTGCAAGTTCCGTGCATAGTAAGTATCGTGTCACCTTTTTCTACTTGGAACCTCACCTAGTTTATTAAGGAACGGAACAGTTTAGGGGGTTAGTCAGTACTTCTGCCTCTGTTAATAAGTGTTAAATGCTCGGGGACATCTTCCAGCTGTCAAAGCTGTCACGGCCGCTCAATTATCTATGGCTAGCGATGGAATTTACAGTGTCACACTTGACGAGGCTATAGAAGCTATGCGACTTACTGCCCAGGACATGAGCGTCAAATACAAGGAAACCAGCCTTTCGGTATGTATTCCTTTGTCTTCGAGGGCCGATGATGCCACATTAATACCTTCCTTTCAACAGGGTCTTGCAGTAAGTTCAAACTTTCTCTTTCTTCAGATGCTACAAACAGTCTCGCAGAAAACTGTCAAGATACCGCTCTCCGTACCTGCTTGGTAAGCTCATCTTCTACTCAGAAAGTGCTGTTTCACAGCTTATCTCTGAACAGCTAGTCCATTTCTCACGATAGATTTGAGGATACATTGCTTGTACAATCTGTCGACATCAATATAGTTTCGCACTGTTCTACTTATGACTCCGTCTTTGATGGTCAAGGGACAGGCCTCTTAAGTTCAGACATGAGAAATTAGACCGTTGTTGATCATCTCTATGAATTGTGGAGGATGAATGGAGGACAATTCATAAGAGAATGTGCCAACCATTTAAATGGTCTGTTAAATGGTTCTAACATGATGCAAAAGTCAATGGTGACAGGCTAATGAACCCTCTTTTGAGAATGTCATGATTCATGAGTGTCTCTGGAGCTAATGCTTTTTACCATTCAGTAAAGGGTACTGACCTTGCACAAGAAGTACTGTGATGATAAATTGTGTTTGAAAACTGGCTGGGAGACATTTCCCGGAAACATTATGCCAATATCTACCACTTAACTACCATAACATACGTTGAAATTAGTCTTAGCTTTCTCGAAATCGAGGACTTGATGTAGTTCACGCTGCGAGACTCTGAACAGTGTGCCGTGACTATATTCGGAAGTGTCTGCCGAGCCATCGTCAGTGTTGTTGAGGGTATCTTCTGAGACCCACAACCGACATCGACCCAAAACATTAATACTAGAAGAATTCGAATGCCTAGCAACCGATGGATTCCACTTGAAAGCAATCCAGAGGCACGATTGTATGCCAATTATTGAGAGCTTACTGACCGTTGATGGTGGATCAGGTTCTCAACTCTGTCAGGCTACGACTGCTTTCTTCAAAATGTATATGCTCACTATCTGATTGACAGTGGTCACGGAAAGCGGGCCTCGTCCTATCTCATGCACACTTCGAAGATGTCTATGGTTTGGATCCCGAGGTATTATAGATTTCTATATCTAATAACTCTAGTTTATTTTCCGTGCTGTAGCTCCTGGCTATGGTACCTCGGCCTGTCAAGGCTGTCGTACTATTGTTCCCCATTTCTGAATTATCAGAGAACAAGCGAAAAGAAGAGGATGAAAAGGTCAAGCAAGAAGGACAATCTCTTGTGGATCCCACCATCTTTTGGATCAAGCAAACGGTTCATGCAACATCTTCACGTTCGATGGCGTATCTCATTAAGTATGTACATTCATAGATCTCCAACGCATGTGGCACAATTGGATTGTTGCACGCCTTGGCAAATGTGAGTGAACGTTCGCACTTGTTGATCTAATCATTGTAATCCAATCCGCCTGCTTTCTGATCTAGTCCAATATCACACTCTCTCCTGAAGGTGCCATCGCACAGTTTATCAACATATGCAAAGGTATGCATGCATGTCAGCTTCAAACTCTGCCTGGAACAGTCTCTTCACCATTACAATAGACAAGACACCTGAAGAACGGGCGAAACTGCTGGAAACTACTCCCCTCTTTGCTGATATCCATGCTGAGGCTGCTTCCAGTGGACAGACCCAGGTCCCAACCGATCTTGACACGGACCTCCATTTTACGTGCTTTGTTTCTGCGCCTCGGGTGAGGGGGCCAAAAAGCCTGGGCGAATACCGAATTGTTGAATTGGATGGGCGGAGAGCGGGACCGGTTGACAGGGGGGAATGTGAGGGCGATTTCTTGCAAGTGAGTCGTGATCATCACTACATCAAGCATCATAATTGTAAGCTCCTCTCACAGGCAGTGGCAAAGATCGTCAAAGAAAATTATCTTGCCAATTCGTCGAGTATGCAATTTAGCATGGTCGCACTTTGTCCTGGTTCAGGTGATTGTGAGGCGGATAGATGATGAAAGTAAAATACATTGTCTAGTCAGACTCTGAATCTCATGTATGCCATTAACAATGCAGAGCATCCGGTAACTTTGCGAACAAGATGAAGGTGGGTACCATGGGAAGAAGGGTGGCGAGGACATACCAAAACCAACAAGATACTGCAAGGTTGTCGCCTAGCAACAGGAAGTCGATTTCAACTTGCAAAGGTGAAGGTGAGATGTGACTCGCCTTGGAAGCCTGGATGGTGGTACGCAGTCCAGCAATCTCCTGCTCAATGCGCGTGTCAACCTCCTTTATCTTGAGTTCCTGCTGGCTGCTCTCTTCACGCATGCGTCCTTTCTCGAGATTGAGATCGAGGCGCACACCGGCTTGCGTGCGAGTGATCTCTTCGCGCAATCTCTGCTTCAGCTTCTCAACATCTGCGACCAGGCGATCATTTTCTGCCTTGATCATTGCAAGGTCGTTCTTTTCCATGAGCTGTAGTTCGGATTTGATCTGTGCAAAGTCAACTTGCTGGGTATAATGCCGCTATAGAGACGAGCAAGATGAGGAGGTTGAGCAGCACTGCGTCTTAAAAACGCGCCTTTTCGTACTCAGCCTTTGTGACCATGTTGCTGGTCATGTTGCGTATGCTCTCGTCTATGACCTCTGCCATTGCAGACATGATGCCCTCGGCCTGTGCACGGTTAAGCCCCTCGCGCTCGAGACGCTGGACAAAGTGGTGAGTGTCGAAATGGAAGTCATGTCTATATGGGGTGGAAGAAAAAGCGCGAGTAAATGCTCGAGGAAGACGGAGCGACATGGCGGAGGTCAAGCTGTGTGTGGTCACATGACTCGCTTTCCTTCTCCCTCTCCCTCATGTCTCTTTGCGGTTCCTCCTCTAGTGGACCAGGTTTCGGTCGTAAACCAGTGCGTTCAGCTCATCTATTCTCTTTTCTCACTCAATTCTGTTCCAGATACAAAGAAAGGTATCCAAATCCACAACACCCTTTTCTATGCTTTGAATGCTTACATTCACAAGGTTGTGGTCTGCGGAGATGGAGCATGCGGTACTTAGTCTACTTTCTTCAAAGCACACTCACCCACATGAAGTCTCTCAGGCAAGACATCCTTACTCAATGTTTTTACCCGCGGTTTCTTTACACAAGTATAGTACGCCGCTCTGCTGTCTTTCCGACCCGTACATAACACCGTGGTCACAGTGAACCTACTGTGTTTGAGAATTACGTGCAAGACATACCGGTCGATGATCAGTCAGTTGAACTAAGCCTGTGGGATACAGCAGGTATCTCTCAATTCTTTCAGGAGTAGTCTAACAAGGAGGAACCCTTCCCTTCTTCTGCAGGTCAAGAAGAATTCGACAGGCTACGGTCACTATCATATGCTGAAACCCACGTCATAATGATATGTTTCTCTGTGCGCACCACAGTCTTGGTTCAGATTCGTTAATGCTGATACAAAGAAAGGTTGATAATCCGGTATCATTGGAAAATGTTGAAGCAAAGGTAAAAGCCAATTGTCTTTTCACTCTCGTCCTCTTCTCAGAAAACACGCAGTGGATAGATGAAATTCTAGAATACTGTCCGGGAGTTAAGGTGAGAGAAGAATTGTACACCCATTTCAGCACTCAACCTATCATAGCTAGTGCTTGTAGGTTGGTATCCTTAAAACACCTATCTGCGTCTGCTCACCTCGTTTTGAGCCCTGAAATGCGATCTACGTGATGATCGGAGTGTGAGAGAGCGTTTACAACGGTACGGCGCTCGCCCAGTCGAATACGAAGAGGGTCTAGCTGTCGCTCGACGAATACGAGCAAGTCGGTATCTTGGTAGGTCGTTTTCTTGTCCTGCAATATTTTCATCATCATGTCTTGCAGAATGTAGCTCCAAACATAATCGGGGCGTAACTGAGGTCTTCTATGAGGTAGCACGTGTTGCACTCAGTACGCGGACTAAGAGTAGCAAGGATGGAGGCTGTATTGTTGTGTGAGTTTCACCTCCATGAACCAAGGACAAGCTGAAGCCCTTCTGCCCATCGATGAGATCTTGCTTTATTACTGCTCTCTTTTGATTGCCTCCCCACTGATACCATCTATGTATACCTTATGATCGTTACAATATGTACACGGGCCCGCCCGCCCGACAATAAATCGAACTCAATGCCACGAGTCCCTTTACATGAACGAGAACGTATCACATAACCATACCCATCATCCAGATTTGGAGAAAATGTGACGTGTAAATGAATTAATGTCCAATATGTAATACAAGTAGTCTTTACCACGTCTATAAAGCTCCAAAACCAGTCATCGTAGAAGGTATACCATTCATCGTGGGTGCCTTCCCGGCGTACCTGAAGAAAGCTGAGTGGTAGACAAAGAAACAGGCAGAAGAAAACTCACCCGTTGGTCAGCAACAAAGTACTTCCAAAGCCTGGGTTGATGATAGGAGCTTCAGACTCTGCCAGCTCTTTCTGAGCATCCCTCTTCGACCGCTCCTGGACTTCTTTCTCCAACAATGACAGCTGCAGAAGGATAAAAAACCACGCTTTTTGATTTCTCAGAGACTCGTACCTTTTCAATCAGCGATCGCTGTACTTGAATTTTGTAGGGCATGTAGAAATCATGGAGACCATGTCGCCAGGATAATTCCTCAACAACGTCAGAACGGAGGAGATCGAAGCAGATGAAGAGAACTGCAGCGAAACATTCTTTGTTGCCAATGTCAACAAAATAGGATAATAGATCCTCAGCAACTTCCGTGGAACCAGACGTTGCCGCAGTGAGCATTGCGTCCTTTGACAGACGATCTCGCTTTGAAAGAGATATCGATTCGTCCCAGTGTTTGTTTTTCTAGACAATATGAGCGACCTATCCGCAGATGAAATTCAAAATGATCGTACCTTGTAAAGATGGGCAGCAAGTCTACGGAACTCTAATAGATCGTGCTTCTCCAAGCGTTGTGCGAGACTGATGTTGTTGAAATTGTCAAAGCTGTCTATTGAGTCTCGCAGCGTTTTGTAGTCTTCTTCCTCGATAAGAAGGTCGTTGTATGCGTCGTTCACAGCTTCAATGTTTAACTGAATATTGCGCACGGTCAGCACAAGACATTCTGCCGGACCAGACCAAAGTTTCTCCTTACATGTTGGACAGCAA
Source organism: Termitomyces eurrhizus (assembly GCA_003316525.1). Classification (NCBI taxonomy): domain Eukaryota; kingdom Fungi; phylum Basidiomycota; class Agaricomycetes; order Agaricales; family Lyophyllaceae; genus Termitomyces; species Termitomyces eurrhizus. Next base: position 13,010 of record QFEW01004012.1, on the reverse strand, counting down.
TAAGGTAAGACCTTATCAAAGGGATGTGATCGATCTGACGAAAGACACGGACAACACGACTATGATCGATACGCGGAATGAGGACAGTGAGTAGATCTGTCAACAAGGTAGGTTGTTCTTGCAGATAGAAGGTCAAAGCCTTGTAGTAGCTACAATCAAGTAAATGTCGGTGGATTACTTGAGTCTATAATGTAGAGATTCTTACATCTCGACATTCGCAGCACGGACAATGACGTCCTTAAATTGATTGTGCTCCCAAGCATCTGCGGAGCGCTCAATCATTGCCAGGGCAGCATTATCCTGAATTGTTACATCAGAGCTATAGAGTCGAAATATTCACGACAATTGAGACATACGAATTCGTCGTATTTGATGTATAAAAAGACAAGCTCTGGCCATAAATGTGCCTTTTCCGTAGCTTTTATTACCTGAAGATATGAGTTTAACAAATTAAAAACTCAGGGTAAAATAATGGATCAGACATACCTTGGGGATGTTGATGCGAGATACAAACAACTTGAGATGTTCCATGACTAGGAACAAAACAGTTCAACAACCATTGACTTGCAAAGAAAGTTAAGCGCACGTTTCACTGGTCGATACTTGCTCAAAAGGATTGAAAGCTCCGTGAAGATACCCATGTGGGCACGCTCCAAACTTAATCCAGCCTCTAACAGGCTTACAACCTCTTCAAAGTGTCCGCGACGTTCATACATTGAAACCAGTGCAGTTAATTCCTCCTACAACTTCGTGAGCAGATTCAGTCACAACTACGAAAGAGAAACATACCGCATGGACTATGATGTTAAGACCACAAATCTGGGCCAGGCGGAATTCTGACTTTTCAATACAAGCAGCGTGAACCTGCTTCCAGACTCTGATCCAAGTTATATAGTACTATGTCAAATGGATGAAAACTGGTGAAAGGCTCACTGAGTATTTCCCGCCTTTCGTGCACTTTCCACAGCAGCCTGGTTTTCACCAAGATAAATCAATGTTGTCGCGAGACGAGCCCAGTTGGAGATGCTGGTAAAGAGCAGCTTTGCAGCCTGGTACAGCTCATCCTCAAAACATTTCTCCCCGACCTCAAGAACGTCCGCAACGTTTGTCATAGCGAGAAAGTCTTCCATATCATGGAGGCGATCCGTTTTGGCATATGCATAAGCCAGTTCTGTGTCAATTTTCGGTTCTCGAAGAGTCTTACGGGCCATTTGTAGGAACCTGACGAGATCATCGTGCTTTCCAGCATGGCTGGAAATTTCGATGACCTCATAGAAATTGGAAGCATCCTCTGCCTTGATATACGAATCTTAAAAGCACTGTCAATCGCACTCGAAATGAACTTAACAATATCTTACCAATGGAATCCTTGATACGAAGACCGTCAAGCTGTGCCTTTGCAAGCCTACTCCAAACCTCAGGTCGATTGACTTTATTCGCGAAGTCAAGTCCACGATCGATCGAAACAATATGTTCAACAAGAACGTTGATGGCCATTGCAAATTGGTCGTATTTTTTGTAGATGGTCAGGGATTCTTCATATAGACCGTGATCTGTGGCAATCTTGGCAATCTCCCCGGCATCGTAGTTCTGAAGCTTGTTGATATAGCCAACAACCTTGCCTTTATCGGCACGGATAGCCGTCAACAAGAGCAGATTTTGAAGATTTTTGTTCTCGCTGAAAGGCGATGGTTCAATGATAATCTTCTCCAATAGTTCGATAAGCTCAATGGGAAGGTCCGCCTGGAGGAAAGATTTGACAGTGACAGACACATCATCAGGATCTGTACACTCGGGAAGAGCAGTTGCGACGATCTATGTTGCTTGTTAAAGAGAGCTCGCGATAAGAAAACTTTGCGCCAAACCTGATCAATAAGCTGACGACGATGCACATTGTCGTGTATAAGAACCTGGGCCCAGAGCTCGGGTTGGCGACGTTTAACCAGATAACGAGCCTGTTGCTTGAACATCGAGTTGTCATTGGTAATTGCGATAAGCTCGTCATCGCAAAGCCCCTTAGCATACGCAATATATGCTAGGTATGGATCCCTCTTTTCACAGAACTTGCCGACAATGAGAGGTTCATAAAGCTAGACGGGATTAATAAAAGGTCAAAACTACTGCTGTCTTAGGACAAAAACAGAAGGAACAAACGTTATTGTCTTTAAGGAACTGTTCAGGATTATTGTTGCTGTCGATATAAATTTTCGCGAGAGCATTGAAAATGGAGGTATCCTGACTACCTGCCTGAACGCGAGCCTCAAGCCAGGGAAGAATTAGCTTTAGACGATTGCGTTCTTCGACCTCATGAACCAACTCATCGATCGGGAAATTTCCAGTGACAGAGGCAAGTAACCCTTTAATCGTGGTCTCGTCGCAATCTACATCGAGGAGACCACCGACAACCTGAGGTGTCCGGACCGAATTCACGCGCTGGACATAGATCTCGATGAACTTTGTGAGGCCGTTCTGATAAAGGTAGAGAACCAAGTCATGGACAAAGTCGAAACGATCGCAAACGATGATGAGAGGAAGCTGATCAGAGAGCTTAGTTTCCTTGAGGAAATTCTTGACTTTCTCCGGGTTGTAATAATTGCTTTCTCGGCAAATACGTTCAACTTCTCGAATCTGGCCGGTACGCGTGGCTGCTTGGATGTATTTGAAGTGCACTTCAGGATCCTCACTTAAGTTCACGACGGAGCCAAGATAGTAGTATAGACCTGGTTTTCCGTGAACAGATGGCATTAACGATGAGATAAGCGGCATACCTTCAAAGCTCTTATAACTTTCAAACGTCTCAATCAATTTGACTGGTCCAAGGATGTCTGAATACTTCGTAGCAATCTGGATAACGGCTTGGAGATTTTGGCGGATATTGACACGAAGCATCTCGTTCAAGCATGCCATCGATTGCTCCGTAGTCAAGCGACTGAAGTAATTAACGAGCCACTAAAACTTTCGTAAGAAAAGGGGAAAAAATGTAGCAGATATCTCTTACGTCCGATTGAAGTGTCGTTGTATGCACGATAGCACGCTTAATATCAGCTAAATCTTCGTAATGCTCAAGTGCCTTAACAGAGGATGTCAGAATACATCAATCTATGAGTGACCAAAAACATACACGTTGCAATAGACCAGCCTTCTCGCACAGGTTGGCGATCCTTGGTCGATCGTAGAAGGAAAACATTTCGTTCCCAAGGATTGCGTCTGCAACCTGTGGAGCATGAACGAGATTCATCTCCAGAAGGCGCGTCTGCAATGGCCCCTGCTCAGGTTTGTTCTCCTTGAGCGCATCAAGAAGGAAGGACGTGGCAGGTTGAATCATGTTCTGGGACATGAATATATCTACAACCTATCAAAACGTAAGATGATGCTTGTCAAATGAGAATTGAGTGGAAACAAGCTTGCCCGGTCAATGTCGATCAAAGGACCAGTCTCATCGTTGACAAGTTGCATCGCGAATTCAGCACCTTTCTCCGCGTTCGTACGCATGATATGTTGCAATAGTGCGACATAATCAGGATGGTGTCCAACCTTCTTGGAGTATAACACTATTTTATCCGTCTGGCCAGTCTCCACGAAACAAGCGATAACTTTATTAGGTACATTCGCACGGAGGTAGACACTGAGGGCGAGAGTCATGTCATGTAGGCGCACAATATCACCGAGTTCTTCACTGCAACTTAGCTGTTGCAAAACTAGAATCACCAGAAATTATTATCAATCAGCTAAAAACTAATACCTTGTTCTCTTTGAGCCACTTTTCAAGCAATTGCTTCCTCCCTTGCTGCAAGACAGGACGCGCGAGTTCCAAAGACTCAAGATGATTGAGTTCACCTTTCTCCAGCAGGATGCCGAAGTACTGCAGGATGGGAGAAAGACCACCAGGAGGAGTGGGAGCCTGCTTGAACGACTCAATGACAGCGACAGTTCGAAGGATGCCCTATAGACGATGGATGAAATGCTGCGAGTCACATAACGTCAGGTGAAACTTACCCTGGGAGAATTCGCTGCAACTTTCGCTGCCTCCCCATATTGACCAGATTGGAAAAGTGTCTGATATTGTTGGACATAAAGATCGTCTGCACCAGGCAAATTGGCGCGACTGGCGAGTTTAAAAGCAAGATCTGTGTTATTCAGCGTTGTCAAGATATAGGGAATGACGGTCTGCTCGTCAACATTAACACTGAGGACTTGTCCCTTCTTGTTGACTCCAATTATACCATTAGTTGTCTCGTGCTCTGCAGTTACAAAGATAGTCTCCCCAGAAATGCGATTCATGTATACACATGCACCAGTTTCGAGATCATAAAGATGAATGAAGCCGTATTTCGTGACAAGGTAGATAATACCGTGTTTCTTCGAAACTTGCATAGCGACAGGAAAGTCATTCGTTGCTTCTGGAGGAAAATAAACATCAACAGCCTTCTTCGTGAAAGGAGGGTCGGGTGCAGTGTGATCAATTTCGACAACATGAAGCTGATGTAAGAGCTCGATCAAACAGAGTTCGGCAGTATGACTACGAGACAAACCTTTGCACCAATCGCCGTACGCACAGCAAAAGTAAATAGCTTCGTAGGCTTTTGGTGACCGTCCAATTTAATCTCGGCGAAAGATGCTGCGTGACCTTCGATGGGTTGACTGACGCCACGTTCCCGGCTGTAAAGTTGCATCGAACCTTTGACTTTAAAAGCAGAAGGATTTGCTGGGTTTCCTGAGATGCCAATAAGAACTAGCCATTTCTCATCGGGGGTTGCGCGATAATTGATGATTTGCGCGCCGGCGAGAGTTGGATGACGGTCAAAGATCTTTTGGGGCGGAGAAGTTCCATCCGACAGGGTCCAATGATAGACAGCCGTTTCAGTGACCATCCCAATGGTGTTGTCCGACACCCACTTCCAGAAAACGACGTCTTCATTGTTGACATGCGACTTCACTTTCTGCTTCGCTTCAATGTTAAAGATTTGAAGTGTGCGGCCAGCTGGACGATTCGCCCATTCAATGGTGTGAGAAGGCGGAAATTGATTGACGACGTGCCTTTCAACGCTAGAATCTTCTGCTTCGGATGCATAATCGCAGAGTCAGCAGAAATTGGTCGCCTGAGGACATTGTTGGCGTCGGTGAGGTCAATTATAACGACTTGATTCTGCTCATTGACTTTTTCCCGTACACAGATGAAATGATCGGATTCGAATGTGAGGGTCTGCAAGATAACCCGAGTCAATTGCTGAAATGGATTCTGTATTATGCTACGGACAAACCTGACAAATTTGGTCAGAATGCGCCAGCAAACATGACCCCCTTCAACATACCTGGAATGAAATTGACGCGGGTTGGACACCAAGACTCGAGAGTTGAAGGTGCTCGCAGAAGGATATGGGTTTTGAAATGTCCACCGCAGCCATCGTCGTCGTGATGGCAAGGACTGGTCAACTGAGTTTGTTTGCCCTTGTTGTCCAATTCTTCGTATTAAGTATCCGCGAACAACCCACCCTTGGATATAAACCATTGAAATATTGACTATTTAGAGGGGGGCCTTGACCAATAACTGCCACATGCATCCCTGACACTAATTGCTGCAGAGTTTTGCCTTTTTCTGCTCCCTCACTCTGAGAGGCCTGCCTAATACATAGACATGTCACCCCCCATAATATCTCCTTCACACACAGAACATAAGAGAAGGCCACCAGGCCCAACACCACCTTGAAAGATGACATATCTGCCCACCACATGTAAGGAACTGCACATGATGAACTTAGATATTTCCAATAAGAAGTCTGAACAAACAGAAGAGGTATGGGTTACAATGTAGACAACTAAAGTAGATTATAGTACAGGCTATATACAGGTTATATAGTGCAATGGCAGAAGGCCATTGCAGAGGCAAGGTTGTCATACGTTAAATGTTGCTGAAGTCTCTTAACAGAGAAAATGTAATTAAAGTCCAAAAAAAGTATTAATGCATGGTGGCTGTATGCTAAGCACACATCAAATGAATCAAAACAAAAGTCCATGAGAGGAGAGGTATAAAGACTACTTTTGTTTGGTGCTCCTGACCGGACAAATCAATTTTATGCACTTGGACATATATTTTGATTCCATTTCTTTTTTACATTCGCCATTCACATTCAACATTACATAAGTTACTCACATTCAACATTACATAAGTTATTCACATTCAGCATTACATAAGTTATTCACATTCGGCATTACATAATATACCCAAATTTAGATGATATGTCACATGTTGATTATTATATATCATATTGGTGTGCATATCTTCCGTTTGTTCCCTTCCACCATCATCTCTCTTTTATCTACTTAATCAGTGGTAGATCCTGCTACATCTGTATATTCTAAGGTATCTCTAATGCTTCTAGTGTCTGATCTAGTATCTGATTTGTGGTAATCAAGGATTGATCATGTCTATTGCACCTCCCAAATTGCTGAAAGACAATTCTCAGTATCTTGATCATCCACATTTAAGAGTTGTATTCTTGGAATGGCATGCCAAGGAAATGAACTCTCCAAGGATATTCTCTAAATACTTTCCAACTCTTGTGCAGGAGTTACAAGATAAGCTTCTTGGAGCTGCTCAGTGGGTGTGTAGCCTTTTGATATTGTAAATTTAAAACTCTTACTTAGTTTGTTAGAAATCTATCTTGCTTCAATGGGCTAAACTCAGTTGTGGCCTTGACTTGTCAGAGACAGAGGCAGCATCCCTCTTTATTCATGTTCTTTGGTATCAAAGTTGCAATCAGCCAGATGTTGCTCTTGATATTCTGCATACTGAACAAGAACTTCATTCTAATAAAGCAAGTCTAGATATTACTACCTGATTATTATTACTAAATTTAATGTTTAGCCACCTCCTAAAAACAATATGATGGTTCTAGATATTGATTCTGATGATTCTGATGAAGATTTATCTCATTCTGAAGTTGGACATGCTTTATCACCTGCTTTATCACCTGCTTTATGTCCTTCATTTTCATCAAGAACACATACTGCTTGGAATTCATTTTATATTACACATCCTCAACAACAAATGCAGCTCTATATGGAAATGGCACAGGATTTCAAAGAGTTTTTTTGTCTAAATATTCCTGAATCTCAAGTAAGTAATTTTTAAATAACTTTATTTTAGTTTTAATAATTGGAGGCAGTATTTTAACAATTCTGTTCATGCTGTGGAGGCTTTACGCAAAATGAGAGCAATATCACCTGCAATCTGGCAATCTGCTTATTGGAAAACTTGTGTGAAGAAATCTGAACTTGCTACTGTGGTTTCTCTAATTTGTGCACCTGATACTACACTTGAACGCTCTTCACCTCACATTGCAAAAAGTTTTCGTGATTATACTTGGAAAGAAGCACTTGGCTTCATTTTTGACAAGTGGGCACCTAATAAAGTATATACTCAGCCTGAAATTTCACCAAAGGTTATTTTTCATTATTTAAATAAATATTATATTGCTAAATATCTTGTAGAACTGCCATTTTATTCATACACCTTACAGCATAGGCTTGCTAGTATAAGGATTAAGCCATGATAATTGCATTATTCCTAATCAATCCAGACCATCCTCCATTTTTTTCTTGGTAAATCTAGCCAATTTCAATGATGCTTGGATTACTTGGTTATTGCCAAGTCTTATAAAACAAAATATATTTGTAAGTTGACTTATTTTTATGATTTATTATTTGTTTAATATAGGCTAGACATGCACTTAGAATACTAAACAGGCTCACAAAGAACTACGTGGCTTGAATGTATCCAAATACAAGTCCAATATGCATCCACGACTAGCTCTCATCTTAAAAGAAACTCAGTCTTTGCAAAAAGAAAATAGTAAAGTCAAGCACCAGGCTTTTTTCCAACTATTATCCACAGGCTTGACTTTTAAATCTAAATCTGAACAAAAGTCTTCTTTCAAATCTAGTACTAAAGACTTGTTGCCATCTGCATCTTCTTCATCTATGGTGTTTGAAGACTTGTCTTTAAAGAGACTTCCATCTTCACAGAGCTCTATGGATGTCGATGAACCAGAGACTATATTGGTTTCAAATACTTGTCAACTATGTAAAAGATTGCCTAAAAAGGATCAATGTGTTACAGTTATATTTGTAAAAAAAAAATTGGCTATGAAAAACTAAAAGGACATGTTTTAACTTGTGCTCCATTTGATGATCGATTGCCCTCTTTTGTATGTATTTTTTACTTTTAACTTTGACAATTGTTACTCAAATATTATTAGACTAGTAAAAAAATTGTCTCAAACTACCAGTATTACACACCTCAGGAGCTTGGTCTTGTAAAGATTGCACATCGGCCACATGTATATTCAAGATGCAAAAAAGATGTTGTTATTTTGATAAATGCAGAAAACCTGTCAGAAATGGTAAGATTTTCTATTTGTAAAATATTCTTAACTAACAAATAATATCAGATAGGAGCAGTACAATTTGAAGCTGCATCAAAGAAGGTTCTTGGTTATTTGATTCAACATCATAATGCAGTTTCCAATCTTAAAACTTTAAAAAAAGGACACAGCTTTGAAGCATGGCAATATGGTAAAATGCATGCAATTGGCTCACGACAACCTCAGGGAGGCCGTGCAGGTGATGGATATACTCAATATGAGGGAATAGAAGCAGGTACAGATATTGAAATTTCTACCATGTTCAAGCATGCAGAAATAAGTTTTTTAAACTTGATACAAGCATATTTTTTTTTAATTTTTATTTTGAGGCTGCTGATATTTTGACAACTTTAGCTAAAGGAATGCATCCTCCTTTAACTAACAAAATTATTGAAGAAAGTGAAGCAGGTGATGGAAGTGATACTTTAAATCATCTTGGATCTACTAGCAGCAATTTATTTGCCTGCACAGATTATATGTCTTCTCAGCATACTGTCATGATCAAGGCATCTCAATTTGTATGCAGTACATCAAGAAATCTTTGCCAGATGAATTTAGCTTTGCATATACTCAATGGAATGTTTATATTGAAACTCAAAATAATTGCTTGTGGTAAGTATTCATTAGAATTTACTGAAGCTGCTATTTGCTAATTTTGTAAAAGGCTATTTTATAGTAATCATCTTCATAGTACAATTATGCCTAGGCTTTCTTCAATGACCAAAAAAGCTGGAGCAGGAGAAGATGATCCACTACCACCAGAAGGTTATGGAAATTCTGCTGCTAGTCGAGGCATTCATAAGACTTGTCAAAAAACAGATATTAATAAAGCAAAATAGTATCAAGTTATCCGTCATCGTTACTCGGCATAAAGGCGACTACCGGAGGTGAGGAGCGTCTTTGGAGGCCTCTGCATGCCAAGAAGTCCTCCGATCATCACGTCACCCCTCACCCCTTTCTTCGGCCAGATGCCGTTCTTGGCACGTTGCCATGGTCTGGCGGTTTCCATGTTGCGAACAGTAGGGCTTATGGTCTCAGACATTCTGGGTAGCCTTCTCAGTCGTCATTCTCCTTCTCCTCTGGCTGCCCAGGTGAGCGCACAGTTCGCTCTCTCACGTAGATCTTGTCTCACCACACGTACTGTTGACATTACAGTTCTCGCACATCACTTTATTGTATTTTATTTTTCTTTTACTTATTTTTCTCGTCATCGGTGAGACATTATCCATGGCTCCATGGTGAGCACTGCTCACCCCTCACTTAGCTATTTCGGTGAATAGAACTTTTATTTCTATCTTCACCAGAATATCTAAAAGTAAGCATGCGATGGGAAGGTCGCGGCGGCCCCCCACTCACAGCTTTTATTTCTAGTCGCTTTAGTCTATTCTAGTCCCCCTTTTAATCGACCCTTCCTCCTCACCCTTTTTAAATAGTATATTCAGTATGTAATTAGCTAGCTTTTAGCTTTGCCTTCAGGCCTCATCAATACACATGGGTCACACGAATGTGTGACCCGTTCCGACGCTACATTTTCCCATATATTCGTTTAACTGCAGAGGAATTTGCATAAAAAATATTGGCAGAACTAAAGACTTTGTTTTGTATATAAATAATTAAAATGTTGATTTGAAAAATATATATGTTAATTTTTTTGCATTGTAACCAAGAATTTAGTAAATATAAAAATACAATTTATTGTGCAAGTATTTTTGTAACTATAGAAAGTGATTCTATCCAAAGAAGCCGCCATGACTGCATATCTTGTAAGTGAATCATTAGAAGTTGAGCAAATTGCAATTCAAAAAGTGTAAGTTGTGCAGGTGAAAAAGGGCAATGTGGATCAAGAACCTCAATATGAGATAAATAGTCTGGTAAAGAAAGAAATAAATCTGCTGAATTATTATTGTTGGTATTGTGTGCATTGTAGTGAGCCCTAATCTGAGAATTGTCTATATCAGCCCAATCAATACCAAAATCTTCTAAATCACCATCAACAGTTTCATCAATATGTAATCCTCGCAACCCATTTTCCTGCATACCATGAATAAACATCTCTCTTGGAGAGCGATGGTGCTCATTTTGGCGAGCAAGAATGTGATGATTCCAGACTTCAGCCCACATTTCAAGATCTATGTTAATAGCATCAAGAAAGAGAAAGTGGAGGAGCCAGATATGTCCATCAATATCAACATTGAGTTCATCATAAACTTCAAGATGTCGAAAGAAATCTTTCCATTTCTGACCAACACTCCAAGTGACATCAACCCACAGGCGTTCAACACGAATGTTATGAACACTCCTGATATATTGAATTTAACATTGCACATGAAAATAGAGATGTAACAGACCTGCCCCAAATATATGAACCTCGACTTGATCTCTGAATTTCCTCCATTTTTGCAGCAACTAAAAGATTCTCTGTACCATGATCTCCTTGGACATGGCTTGGATATCCAAATATTACTGCAATGTCTTCAAAGAGCTTGAGGACAGTTTCTGCTTGGTTATTGTTGTGTGCTTGAATACCTAGCAAAAGGCGCAAAAACCCATTAATAAAAGCATGGATAATAATTTTCCAACAAATAAGACCTAAATATAGTGTTGATGACGCTCAAAGTTTGGTCAGTAACAAATGTATTATTAGTGTTACCGTGCCAAGAGTTTGCGTTGGGCGCGCTATAAGTGATTTGAGGAGTCCCGGGCAGGTCCCAGAGAACGCGTCTGTGGAAAAGGGTAAAAGTCGGTAACGGGTGTCGGCAAGTGTCAAGCGCTAAGGTAAAGCGCCTAAGGAAAATGCGGTAAGTGAACACTGCAAAGATGAGCGGCAAGAGCACGATAAGCTTAGCGAAGTTCTAAGCGTCGATAATGCCTGCCGTAGTTGCAAGGCGCGAGGGTGTCGTATGTTAGCGAGAGTCTGCAACTGCCGACGAGTTCGACGTTGCCGACCGTAAATGAGCTCTAGAGCGTAAGGGAGACTGAAGTAAGTGGGGGAACTCTGGTCTATTCGTCTGCTAGGTATGGACAAGTCGGTAAGTACTATATATACTACAAGGAGTTCACCGTCGCCAGTGACCAACCATCGCCAAAGTGCGGTAAACTGGAAAATTTTATAGGGGTAGCTCCAACGGTTTCAGATCCCTACCGTCCATTGAAGACCCTTGGCGCCACCAGGTGGCAGATCGCAGTGCTAAATCATCAATGCATCACCCTTCTGTCTGTCAGAACACCTAAGCGACGTTAGGCGCCAAATTGAGGCGCTAAGCGGTGTCAGACGCCAAGGTCAAACGCCAAGCTGTCCGTCAGTTTTTGATAGATTATCAGGCTTCTCGTTAAGCGCTGTTGTCAGTGACTGATGCCATCTGTCAGTTGTCATTCTGGCTGCCGTCAGCGCTATCATTGATTGGATCTGCTTCTTGCCGTGTCTGGCCGTCGGGAATGGCTTAAAATAGGTAAAACGCGTGCGACAAGTTCGGAACAAGTGCGGCAAGGTTTCCGGAACCGGTGCCGAGCCTGCCGTTGATGCGCCTAACCCGTATAGGGTCCTATCAGTGTTATTAAAAGTATGTCCTCTGCTTGATGTACTTACCATGCTGGCCATCATGATGCCAGAGTGAATTTGGACCTGGAACAGAATAAACACGGTGTTGTATGTAACAAGGTGCAAATGTTGATGTGGTAGGACCAATAACTCGACTATATGAATTGATGATGCGCTGACATGGAACACGTTCACCAAGATGAAGAAGGTAACCATCAATCATGCGTCGTCCAAAGGAAGGAAATTGCTCATAGATATCCAGCATAACAGCATCAAGTTCATCATCCGAAAGTTGAGATAAATCAGCTGAGACTCCAGGAGCATAATGCCGCTGTACTGATCCATCAGACTGTTCCTGCTGAATATAGACAGGTGGGCCAGCTGGTGAAAGCCCATATTCTACTAATCGGCGGCGAATTGTCCTAGCACTGCATCCGTATAGATCTGCAATGTCCTGGCGTGTAGCACGTCCAGAAGAGAGGTGAGCAAGATCTTCTAGTTGGATATTGATGCGTGGGCATCCAGACTTTCCATCAGAAATTGGTTCACCAAGCAATAGTGGCGGCGCATCAGGATTGTCGGTTGATAAAGTGGTAGCCTCATCTAAAGCAACTATCATATGGTCAACACTTTGCTGTATTGTCTGATAGTCTTCAGGTGCCAGCAAGTGAGCATGCTATAAAGCAAGCTGAATATAAT
>QFEW01004006.1:0-18029 GCA_003316525.1 Termitomyces eurrhizus | reverse complement strand
TTCATGCGTAAGAACAAGGTGTCGCTGGATTTCGTGAACGACATGGTCGTTGTGAATGGTACGCCTTTGAAGGCGGAGAAAGTGGTGTTGAACGATACAGATGGTCATTTGAGGCACTATCGTGCAACTGAAAAGCAGCGTGATGAACGCAACTGACTAGATGGTCGCAGGAGAGCGACTGTACAGGAGGTGGAGGACGAACAGGCCCCACCTAAAAGCCTGCCAGCAGATTCGCCAGCTATACTGATGTCTGAGGAAGAGTTTCAAGGAACTCTGAAGAAGGGGAAGCACCCGGATGTGATCGGGTGTACCAATGGAAAGCCTAAACAGGCTGGACAGTGCAAGAAGGAGCGTGGTAAACGCGTGGTGGAGTCGCTGGAATGCCAGCCGACTAGCTCTAGAGTGAAGGTTGAGGACCTCATCAAGGACAAAGTATACAGTACGATGGGAACTGTGGGTAGCACTAGGTCACTAATGGATCAACCAGTGCCTCGGCCAGGAGTGCAATGGGTGTATGACCCACGAATGCCACGGGAGTGGAATGAGTTGGTAGCATCAATGGTGACACAGGCTATGGGAAGGGGGCAAGCGACCCAGACGGGAGAAGTGTACCGTCATGCATGAGAGGACAAGATTTCCGAAACATTGGATATCGTATTTGACGGATTTTCGCTGAAAGCGAGAAGTGTGCAGTCGTGAAGAGGATATACCGAAGACACTGTTCTCGTCCCTGATGGGGACGTTCATGAGTAACATCATGCAGATTGGTGATTGTAATGCACCGGCAACATTTCAGAGGTTAATGACCTCAATCTTCTGAGATGTAATTGGGAAGTTTATGCACGTCTATTTAGACGATATATTCATATTTTCTGACTCCATTGAGGAGCATGAGCAGCACCTACGAGTCGTATTTGAACGACTATGGAAGGCCAGCCTCTATCTCAAATGGAAGAAGTGCGAGTTGTACGCAACGAGTATAGATTGTCTTGGTCACGTCATTGACAAGAAGGGCATTCATCCAGATACGGATAAGCTTGACCGAATCCGAGAGTGGCGTACTCCACGCACATATAATGATATCCAATGATTTGTTGGACTGGTGAACTATATTGGCAATTTTTTGCCAGACATCACTGCATACATGGGGCCACTTATGGCCATGACCCAGAATGGGTCACCGTTTCATTGGAGACCACTGCATCAGCGGTGTTTTGAGATGATTAAGCGCATATGCGCAAAAACGCCAGTCATCCGGCCAATTGACCCACGCATCAACGAGCCCATCTGGCTCATTTGCAATGCGTCGAAGACTGGGGTTGGGGCCATGTTTGGCCAGGGTAAAACATGGCAGACTTGCTGACCAGCGGGATTTATGTCCCGTAAATTCACTGCTGCTCAGCAGAATTATGCTGTGCACGAGTTAGAAACACTCGCAATCCTGGAAGCCCTCCTAAAGTGGGAGGATAAACTGATGGGATATAAGATCCATATTATCACGGATCACAAAGTGCTAGAGTTCTTCAAGACTCAGGTGCATCTGTCTCCGCGACAACGTCGCTGGATCAACTACATGTCGCGGTACCAGTTTGACATCACCTATGTAAAAGGTGAATTGAACAAAGTGGTGGATTGCCTGTCTCGATATTTTGAGAGTGATACTCGAGATGACGTCCATGACGTGCATGACTATGTCCAGGCGGACAAACGTATTGACCCAGAGGGCGAGGATCTGCCTCTGCATCGATTCCATGAAATCAGGGAACATAGGGTCGAGCTACATGCCATGCAAGCACAGGAAACACGTCGCAGTAAGCGACTGCACGAACAGCAAGAGACTCGCAATATCAAAGCCCAGGTGCTAGTGGATCATGAGGTCCCTCAGCCAAGTGAAGAGACTAGGCATGAGGTGCCTACAAGAGGTCCTGATATGACGCTCCAGCAAGCGCTGGAGTCACAGGACCATACGCCTGCACCGGCCGACTTAGGCAATGCGCAATTCTGCACACGTATCCAGCAAGGATACAAGGATGATAATCTCTTCGTAGAGATTCTGAACAATATCCAAGCGCATCCGCGCTTCAAGGTGGAGCAGCAGCTTGTCTACCTTACCCGACCCACGGGGTCCAAAGTCATCTGCATTCCCCAGGAGAGGTCGTTGATTACGACTATCCTGGACCAGGCCCATAGAGTAGTGGGCCACTTCGGAACTCAGAAAACGCTGGACTATGTGCGACGTTGGTACTGGTGGCCGCAAATGGCCAAAGAGACAAGCCAATTTTGCTCGACATGTGAGCTATATCAACAGTCGAAAGTATTGACCTTGAAGCCACCAGGAAAGCTTCACTCGCTACCCATACCGGTCAAACCCTGGGATTCGATCGGGATGGACTTTATAGGTCCGTTCCCTGAGTTGAAGGGTTTTAACTACCTCTGGGTAGTGATCTGCAGAATGACCAGTATGGTCCATCTTATTCCAGTGAGAACCACCATGACAGCGTCAGACTTGTCGTGGATCTATCTCAAGGAGATAGTATGCCTCCATGGATTGCCAAGCTCGATCGTAAGCAATCGAAACGCTAAGTTCACTTCCAAATGGTGGAAGGAGTTGCGCAAGCTGCTAGGAGCAAAGTTGCTCATGTCGACATCGTTTCATCCGCAAACAGATGGTCAAACGGAACATGCAAATAGAAATATCGCGCAAATACTGCGAGCATTTGTACGTCCTGATCAGAAGGACTGGGTGGATAGATGTCCACTCGTGGAATTTGCGATAAACGCGAGTATATCGGAAACCACAGGGTACTCACCCTTTGAACTCAACAATGGCTACATGCCATCCATGATCCGTGAACTTCGTACGGACGAAGTTATTCATGTGGGAGTAAAGCAGTTTGCGCGCAACGTGCTAAGGAATCTGGCAGATGCCCATGACGCGATCATAGAATTGCGTGTATGGCAAGCCAAACATGCGAATAATCGCAGACGTGATGAACCGGACATCAAGAAAGGGAGCCTAGTGTACCTTTCGATGAAGAACTTGAACCTGCTGAAAGGCAGGGCGAGTAAGCTGTGTCCGAAATGGATTGGACCATATAAGGTCCTTGAGGCGGAGCAGAGCACGTCTAACTACGTGCTGGAACTACCCCAGGCGCTGCAAGCATGCAGGATAGTGCCCAAGTTCCACGTGTCGCTATTGCGACCGTATATGGCCAGTAGTGATGCGCTATTTCCTAATCACGCAACTCCGGAGCCGTATGACTTTGGAACTGGCAATGACCAGGAGTGGTTTGTAGATGACCTCATAGGTCATCGGTGGACGAAGGGAAGCCTTGAATTCGAGGTGAGGTGGAGCCTAGGTGATACTACCTGGGAACCACTAGTTAACTGCAAAGACCTTGCAGCAATGGACAGATACCTAGAGTTGCAGGGCGTGAAACGCCCTTAACAGCTAGCAAAACGCGCATAATGCACATGTGGTGGTGGAATGTGGACAAAGTCCACTTTGATCGCCGGTGAGAGGCTGAGTGGCGTGTATTTGTGGTTGTTTACACCACTAGTGGAGTTGGAAGATTGTTTTTTTTTCTTTCTTTTCTCATTCCCAATACACGTAGTCTACGTGTTTAGTTAAAATGGCCTATTGGGGGCCGCAAAAGGGTGATCAGAGCCGGCAAGGCTCTAGTGGAGGGGGGAGACCCCTGAACATACAAAATCATGATTACCCTGATCAGTACCAGAGGCAGCCGCCATATCCAGCGGTAAGCCAGTTTCAGTCAGCAGACGTGGCCTATCCAGGCCGTGCTGAGCCACTTCCTTACCAGACACCCCTCCACTCGCAAGAGATGGAGGTCGATGACGAAGGGCGCTATGGGCACCTGGAGGACAGCACGCGCCATGAGCGCTATTATCAGGAACCATTGGCACGTCCAGCTGCGTCGCATCCGACGTATGTGGGCGTGGTGACAGGGCCGCTGTCAGTACCATGGGCGCATCGGCCCATGGAAGAGTCATATGGGGAGCCTGCACCACAAGCGCAGAGTGTAGCAGTGCCAGACATGCTGTTGGGCAGACTGGAAGCAGCAGGACAGCCAGTCCCTGCAACTGCGTCCTTCCTGCAGGACAGTTTGGCCATGATGGTAATTGAGGGATTGCTTGACCAGATCAAGCTGATGAAGAGGCAGCACTGGAGCAGATCGAACGCGCGTCTAAGCGCAAAATCGCCACGAGTGAGGAAGCGACTGCTGAGGTCAAGAGGGCTAGATATCAGCCTAGTCGACCGGTCGACCCTCCATGGCCAAGGATGCTGTCAGAAGCGCAATTCACGTGCCATGAGCAGCCTGTTCAGCCCGTGGCTTCATCATTGCGGTTACCTGAGTCGGGCCTGCAGGCCTCTTCAGAGTCGCTGGCTGCCGTCAGTGAACCCTTGGCAGGTCTGTCTCTGGGTCAGCAGGAAGCCGCTTCATCTCGGGCCCCGCCTAGGGGGTCCAAAGCCGTTGTTGTGGCGCCAAGAGCGCCTGTTACTGTCACTTCTCATGCTGGGCCTGGAGGAAATACTCTGGTGCAAAATGCGCCTGCCCCTCCGGTGGCTCAGCCACAACCAGAATCGTCCGCCCTGACCAAGTCGGGGCCGTCTCGTCAGCACCGCGGCCGCAAGCTGCCTCTCGATGCCTCCAAATTGGAGGTTATACTCTTTCCTGCTGGCATTCCTGCACGAGCGGGAGAAGTCCAGATGTTGTTCATGTTGCCGGTGTTTGTACCGGCCCCACCAGAAAAGTATCCCGTGGTCGTCTTGACCCCAGACCCCCGTACGCTGGAGCAGTATGATGGTCTGGTGGCGACCTCGAGAGGGAAGACTAGGCCTGATAAAGGCAAAAAACCAGTACCATCCCTGTCCGACGAGAGCGACTATGGAGAGTCGAGTTTGGAGCAGGAGGAGGACGGGGAGGAGGGGGAATTGGCCGCGGACCGATTCCAACGAGTATCGCGCAATAAGTGCATTGCAAAGAAGAAGGCGATTCATGCCAAGGAGCTAAAGGCTCAGAAGTCTAGGGCCGAGGATGAATGCTCGGGGAGGATTCCTGATGGCTTGGGGGTGAAGGTGTGGGGTCCGCTCGATATTGAGCGAATGAACTCGTGCTTTAGAGGAGCACTCAGCCATTGCACCTATTATTCGTATGCCACAAATATGGTGTTGATGGGAGCTGACGCCAATAGAATGGCATCGTATGAATATTCCTCTGGCCATCCTGCCCACATCCTGGGCACGATTGTGTATAAGCACGCCCCACACGGTCTTCCCCGCACTCCGCTAGAGCTGGACCGGCTCTATAAGTATTACGCAAATGTGCACGTCCCGCGTCGCGACAGAATCGTCACGTATATGTTGATCACAGAGCTCCAGATGTTCACGCAGTGAACAGTGGAGGCTCTGCATGATCGAACCATGCAGCTCCTGATGAGGGAGCCCAGGTACCAAGAACTCGTCAACCCGATGCAGGGCCCTGACGACCTCGCTCTTGTCGAGCGACGACACATTCTGAGGTGCTTTTTGCGCACGAAAGACGATGGCACCACGGCGTTGCACGTAATGCGTGCTCAGGATCCAGCCACACCGTTCAACCTTGACCAACTGGCGCAGTACGTGTTAGTCTTTGGCTGATCTGGGTTGGAAAATACCTATCAAGGTATCGCCATGGATCATGCCTATCGCATGCACTGGTGGACCCTCTTTGGGTTTGCCTTATGTTGAGCATTGTGCACTAACAGCGCAGCCAAGCCAGTGATCGTGCGGTGCATGACCCTCGTTGTGGCCCGTCCCAGGCTTTATCGAGAGGCGATTGCCTCGTATGATGCCATGTTTCCCGAGCAGCCATTTGAGCCCCAACATGGGCCGCAGCTCAAAATTCACCAAGTTCACGTGCCCGACAACCATGCACGGAACTTCTCCGACGACGACGCATTACGCGTCCTTCTACACAACCGGATTCCGCTGGAATGGGTTGACCACGCGTACACGTACGGCGTAGTCTTCCTGGAACAGCAGTTCCATTCCCCCACGATGTCCATGGACATCTTCAAGCAGGTCGACAATGAGCGCATGAAGCGCCTCTCCAAGTATGGCACCCCTGCCGCAATTCCGCAATGGGATGGATGGCGGGAGATGACTGAAGACGATCACTATCGTCTGATGTTCAAGCACCATAAGGAGAGCAAGCTCCCAGAAAATCCTGAGGCCAACGGCCTCTATTACTTGATTGGCATGGACCCGAATCGGGTCAACCTCCTAAAACGCTCGGCAGCGCATGACCTGCCAACAGCGGACATGGATCCAGGCCGGGTCAATCTCCTGTCATGCACAGCAGAGCAGGGTATGCTTACCACCACCACTTCAGCGATTAACGTCGCACTAACAGAGCCTATGGTGGTAGACACGCCTGCAGTCGAGGGGCCTATAACCCCACCGAGGACGGAATTGGCGCCTCCTCCTCCCGTGATTAACGTTGCACTGAAGGAGGAGGCAATGGTGACTGAGACAGGCGCTGTTGCGGGAGCATCGTCATCCGGGTCATAGACCCTTGTATACTTTATTGTGTATGTACCTCCGAGTATTTCACTCGAACCATTTCAGCTGATACGCACTCTAGAGTCGCGTGTAGATACAGCAGACCCAGAGGAGGGGTCATCTTTTTTGTTTTTATATTCTTTTTATATATACCAATGTTTATCTACTGCTGGCGCAACCTGCGCCGTGTCTGATAAGGACTGCGTCCTATTGTGTCCAGATGATACATCTCCATTACGCATAAGTGCTAACGCAGAGCAGCCACGCCATACGCGTGTATTCATCCGTTGTTTGCACTACCGTGCATCTTTCATCTCGTTCTACCTCCCTTTCTAAAAGACCAAGTATTTGGTCTCATTGGGGGGTATGTAACGGAGTCATCCATGTTCTTAGCGTCAACAACGCTATAATCAATTAGTAGAGTATTATGTAAGATAACATCTTGTTTTCACTCTAAGTACTAGTCAATCTGATACTGCAGTCTGATTTAGCACTTGTGTGATTCACACAAGATAGTTCTAACCCGTAACTCCGGTTACACTTTGTCTCGAAAGGGATTACTCATCAAAATACTGCCCCCTATGCGCATCAGCAAAATGGTAAAGCCGAACATTATATTTGTACCATCAAAGACACTGCTCAAACCATGATGGCTTGGTCTGGTTTACTGATGTCTTTCCTTGGCAATGCCATCCTGACTGCACAATATCTGAGGAATCGCCTTCTGACTTCAACTCTTCCTTCTCTCATAATGCCATATGAAATTATGGAGAAGTCGAAGCCTAATCTTTCCCATCTTCGAGTCTGGAGTTGTAAATGCTATGTTTTCTATCCTGCTGAACTCCGACCAAAAGGATCAGGCCATTGTTTTCTGGCCATATTCGTTGGTTATGATGAAAACCGTATTGGTTGGCATGTCCGTGATTTGAATAGAAAATACTTTTTCTCATGGGACATTATTTTTGATGAATTAGTCCCTGGAGGTCTTCGCACAACTCCTCCTCAGCGACGATCATGCTCACCACCTCCATCACCATTGTCTCATCATTCACCGACTCCAGATATCCCTCACACTCCTTCCTGCCTTATTTCAGCTCCACCGCTTCCAATGACTAACACCGTCTCCACTACACCTCATCCGCCATCCCCAAACTTGTTGCCTACATCTTGTCCTCTTTGGAACATTCAACAGACTGAAAAAGGACACTTATATCATGATGATGTCACAGCTCAGAATAAAAGGCTCATTAAACTACATTCTGATAAGACAGCTCGGAAAGTTCTACCCCATCAAAATATAGCTGCAATAATGGACTTCAAGGCTCTGCTAGTATCAGCCTCATTTCCAGGTTCCATCGATGACCTCACTCAATTTGAACAGGCTTCTATTGCAGAGTATAAAGCATATGCCACTTATGGCCCTGATCCCCTCCCATTCAAGTCGCAACGTACTTACGACTTGTCTAAAGCACCTGATCACTATACCGAAGCTATCCGTAGACCTGATGCTGATGTTTGGCAGAAAGCCATGCAGTGTGAAGTCGACAGCTTACGCTCACAGGGTGTTTTTCAGGTTGCTCCGCTACCACCTGGTCGGAAACCAATTGGAGTTTGATGGGTTTTTGCTTACAAATTAGATGCAAATGGTGATATTATCCATGGCAAGGGAGAAAGCTCGTCTTGTTGCCCAAGGATTCAGCCAGCATCCTGAGGACTATGGATCTACTTATGCTCCAGTTGCCAAAATGACAAGTATACGGGTCACTCTTGCTTATGTGGCCAAATTTGACTTGAACCTCTTCATATTCGACGTTAAAACTGCATTCCTCAATGCGCTCCTGTCACATGAGGTGTATTGCAAACAAATTCCGGGTTTTTCTGAAGCAGACCCCTCCTTATCATATCGCTTGTTACGTGCTCTATATGGTCTCAAGCAATCTTCCCATGAATGGTATACAATTCTTCAGCAAGCCCTTGAGCATCTTGGTCTTATATGATGCAATGTTGATCATGCTGTTTTTATTGGTCATTTTGATGCATCCCCCAACTCCTCTGTTCTCATGCCTTCTGATGGCACATCCTTATTTATCATCATCTGCATCCATGTAGATGATGGTCTCAATGCCACCAACTCTGTTCCATTATACCAGTGGCTTATTAAAGAACTTAACACATTTTTTGAGGTTGTTAACTCTGGCACTACTTCCCTGTATTTAGGCATTCAGATTGATCGTGACAGATCCCAACACAAACTCTGGCTTTCTCAGAAGGGTTTCGTGACCAACCTTCTTTCAACTTACAACTTGATCGATGCCAGAACATCAGCCGTTCCTCTCCATCAACCCCTCCACTCAATTCCCGAGCCTCCATCAAATTGTCTTCCTGATATTCACAATAAAGACATCAAGATACATTACCAACACCTTGTTGGCTCTCTTCTATACTTAAGCTTATGCACACATTCCGATCTTGCATTCACTGCGATGAGCTTGGGCCAGTTCAATTCCAATCCTACCCGTGGTCATTTACTTGCTGCAAAAGAGGTTCTCAGGTATCTTGTAGGTACTTTGGATTTTGCTTTGGAATATAATTTTTCCATTCCTTTGAATACTCCACAAATTTGGCTTTTCCTTCCTACTGGCTGTGGCTTTGTAGATGCCAATTGGGCATTGAACTCCATTACACAACAAAGTGTCTCTGGATACGCTTTTTACTTATATTCCAGTTTGGTCTCTTGGTCTTCCATCCGGCAGCACACAGTAGCTCTATCGTCAACAGAGGCTGAGTATATGTTGATGTCTCATGCGATGCATGAGGCCATCTGGATTTGCCTGCTATTGTCTTCTCTCCATCTCCCTGTCCCTCATTCTTTCCCTCTTCTCTGTGACAACAAGAGTGCGATCGACATTGCAAATTCCAATAATTCATCATTTTGATCAAAACACATCGACATTCATTATCACTTCATTCAGAAACATATTTCTTCTGGTTCTTTTGAAACAGTTTGGGTTTCTACAGATGACATGACTGCTGATATTTTCACTAAACCTCTTCCGCACCAATTACATGACCGTTTTGTTGCTCAGCTTGAGCTTGTTCGCTGTTTACCTTTCTTATTTACACTCTCCTCTCACTTTTGTGCCGATGGGGTTGTGTTGACCCATAGGTCTTATCTCCACGCATCCAATCAATCACATGAACTGACCACTTTATCTGCTGTTTCTTCTTTTACAGCCTCAGTTGTTGACCATGACATTGGCTAAACACTGAGGCTGTGAGTAATCCATAGTTTATTCGTTTTTCCATCCTTACAAGCATGCTCATATGTTTTGTACTCAGTTATCTTAATTGTTTCTGTATAGGTATTCTAATTTAGTTGTTGACCATGACATTGGCTAAACACTGAGGCTTTATCTTAATTATTTCTATATAGTTTCTGTATAGACTGCATAGGTCTGGGACTCCAGAAGCAATGATAAGTTGTGATTTGTGGCAAGTGGTGTCACCATTGCGTGACAGGTAGTCATGCTGAAACAATTCAATATAGAATCAATGTAAGCTGACTGGTCAAGTCAAATGATATTGTTGTTTCTATCGCGACTGATCTGGAGTCCCAGCATATAGTGTATTTCACTGAGATCAGTAATTTCAAATTGATTGCTCATATCAGTTTTGAATGAAATGATTCAGCTGAGATCCTTTCCTGCAATGGCCATGTCATCCACGTATACTAGAACAATTAGCACAATTTTTCCTTCTGAGCAGAGTATGTAAAGACAATCGTCCACTTGGGACTGCTGGAAACCCAGACACATACACATGTCGTGCAATTGTTCTTTCTATTTTCAGCCCACCTGTTTAAGTCTGTAAATGGCTTTGTGCAGCTTCCAATACTTTGCTTCTCTGATATTGTCCGGAGCTCTCATATAGATTTCTTCATCAAGATCAGCCTCAAGGTATGCTCTGACAACGTCTATTTGATGAACTTCGAGATCAAGTATGGCTGCCATAGTCAGAAAAACTCGTAGAGTAGTAAATTTTGCCACTGACAAAAAAGTGTCATGATAATCAATCTTGAGGACTTGCAAAAATCCTTGTGCAACAATTCAAGCCTTGAATTTTATGCAATTTTCTTGTCCATCGAGTTTTTCTTTAAGTATGATTTTGCTTCCCATGGCCTTCTTCCCTGGAGGTAAATTGTTTACTTCCACAAAGACTCCCTTTTTAACCAATTGGTCATACTCATCTTGTATCGCTTGCCTCCATTTCTCTGCCTCCGATGTAAACATAGCCTCACACATAGATGAACCTGACACAGCTACACATGCAAAGTGGACATCAGCTTCCTCATTATTTTCATGATACCTTATAGGAATATGCCGAGCTCAAATAGAAGACTGGCGTTTTGGTAAATCTTCCCATTTGGTTTTTTTTCTGGGGGCCTCAGGTGTCGCAGTCCCAGTATCATCATGCTCTGGTATAATGGGTCAATATGGAGTCAAACGTTGTGAGATATTGCTATTGATTTCACCCTCAGTTGCGCTTTTGTATGTATCATCTCTCTCTGTTATTTGACTCAAGTCAGAAGGGTGCATGGGCACACAAATTTGGCGAGGTAAATCATCCTCAGGGTATATTGTGGTATTGATCAGGTCTTCAGTAAGCTCAGTTGTATTTTTGGTGGAGTCAGGTTTGACCTGTGCAAGTTTGCTCGGGATATCATCCTCATAAAACTGTACGTCGCAAGAGGTGATAAGCTTCCTGTTTTCAAGGTCCTCCAGTCTGTATCCTTTGGTTTCTTCTGCCCACCATCCGAGCATTTGAACTCTTATAGCATGAGACTCAAGTTTTCCACATCTTACCTCTTTTGGAACATGCACCCAGCCCAGGGACCCAAAGACTCATAAATGCAACATGTCTGGTTTTTCATGGGAGTTACTCCACTCTGAGAATGGTATTTTGCCTCCTAACATGCTGGTAGAGATGATTGATCGAATATATGTGGCATAAGTGAATGCTTTGCCCCAATATCATAAGTCCATATTCACAGTATGAAGCATACTATGTATCATCTCCATAAGAACAGCTATTATTTGTTCAGCAATACCATTTTGTTCATGCCTGTATGGATTCGTTGTTTTGTGTACTATGCCGTTCAACCTACAGAACTTTTCAACAGTGGAATTGACAAATTTGGTACTGTTGTCTGTTCTAATGATTTTAACAAGTCGCCCAGATTGATGTTCAAGGCATGCAACAGTTCCTCGCATTTCGTCCACTGTTTCTTCCTTTTTCTCTAGAAGTGAGCTGTTTGGCAGGTGACAACTAACCTCGACAATTACAAGAGTGTATCTCTTCCCATCCCAGGTGGGTATGTTTATGGGTCCAACAAGATCCATAACAAGTAATTCGTTCTTGTCACAAGTTTTTGTGCTTGCTTCAGGTAATGGTGGTTGAGTCAACTTGCCCTGTACACAACCACTGCATAAGCGGTCAAATTTGTGAGGAAGTTTGATTTTCAATCCTGTCACAAGGTCGCAATCAGCTATAGATTTGATAGTCCTGGGGCTAAGATGTCCCAGACGTCAATGCCATAATCACATTGTGTACTCGCTTGCAATGTAAGTGACTTGATTGTCCTCAATGCCCATATTTACACACTCAATCCAGTACATAGTACCATGATTGCCCATCAGTTTTGCATGCATGAATTCTTTATTATTCCAAGCCAGGCTTATGTTGTATGGGAATCCAGTGAGTATGGTGCCTGCCCTTTGGAGTAGTCTGAGGCTGATGAGGTTTGCCCCAAGTTTGGGCACATATAGCACATTGTCAAATCGGACATCATTGGTGCCGTCGAGTATGTTGGTTCTGAAGGCAATGAATCCCATGCCTGCAACAGTAAGGCAATTGTGTTCTCCAACTAAGATGTATTGATTCTCGACGTTATGTATTTTGTAGAACCATTCTTTATCAGTGACCATATGACAGGATGCGGCGCTGTTGAGGAGTAGTCCAGAGGGCATTCTATTGGATGTAGCCATCAAGAGTTTTCCTACTTCACGTGCAGATGATGCCGGTTTGTCTATTGATACATTTGTGTTTCCAACTTTTCTCAGTTTCTTTGGTTTAGGGCATTTTGGGCTCCAATGACTTTTTTTGCCATAGTTGTGGCAAACATCTTCAGGCTTGGGCTCTTATTTGGCTTTGAGTTTCCCTTTTGAAACCTTTGTATCAGGTTTACTTTTACTTGATGTGTTATTCGGCTTGGATATAAAGACAAGTTGCTTGCTTGAGGCGTTATCTTCTTGGGATAAATGATTGTATACAGATACAAGTTCTGCTGATAAATGCTCAATAATAAGAGAGGCTCCTTGATAGAGCAAATTTTGTTTCATGACTTCCCAGGCCACAGTACTTGGCAGTGACAAAAGAATAGCGTTTAGTACTGTGTTATCATTAACCTTGTGGCCAGCATCAGTGATGCAGTGACGAATATCGAGATAGAAGCCGATGTGATTTGTTATGAATGATCAACCATCCCATCTTTTCACGTACAATTGCTGATAGTAGTAATGCACATTAGTACTACTTTGTTTGTCGACGTAGCTTTTGTAGAGGTGATCCTAAATAGCTTTTGCACTTTGGAGGTTGATTATAGAATCCCACTGCATATATTCAATGGCACTACAGATTAAACTGACAGCCGCATCATTTTTGCTCAGCCATTGCTCATATTTTTCATGAGCTTGTTTCCATACAAGGTAGGGCTTGGATAAGATTACGTTCCAAGACTCCTGTACCTCCTCCTTCTTAATGGTCAGTGCCAAACCATTATTAGTGGGATTGAAATGAGAGGTAGTTGTCATACCTGGGAACTGGTTGGGAGGCTTTGGTGGATATTTATTATGTCCACTAGTAATACCCCAAAGAGATTTTGATTGTAATGCAGCCTTCATGTTATCAGACCATACATAATAATTATTTCCGTCAAACTTTATGAACTATAGAGTATCAGAAGTCATTTTACTGACAGCAGGGCCCATAACCTGTTGCAGCATAATGCAGAATATATGTATTCATGTATATAGTACAATCTGAAGTTCAATATCAGAGACGATATAAGTATATGTATAGTAATCTTTATGTTAGTGACACACCTGAAGTTCGATATTGGAGACGATTCAAACTTTATGTGAGGGTGCACATTTTATGCAATAAGATGAAACATTTCAAACATCATGGAAAATATCATGATGTAAAGAAGAAAAAAAAACTGGATAGTAAAATGTAGCATACGTCATAACATAATCATATGTGACCAACTTTTGAAATAATATCCTGGAGTCAGATGTCATTTTTCTTGACAGGCTTGTACCTTCTAAGCTTAGATACATTAAACGCAGGATATATTGATACATCTGCCTCCAACTGAGGCAGACAAACAGGTGTCAGAGGCTCCTAAATATATCTGTTATAAAACAAATGCTGAAAACTGTAAGCATTGCGTTGAAAACTGTAGACGCTGGGAGTCTTACCTCAAAAACCCCAGCTAGATGATGATGAACCAAAGAACACACTAACAGAGCATGCACCCAAGCAATTAGAGTTCGATCACAAGGAGGATAGCTGATGGTGGCAGTGCTCAGCACAGTGAGATCTTGGAACAAACTCCGAGATCTCACTGACATCAGCCATCATGTGCTAAATCCAAGTTCTCTCCTGCTACCAAGACCTCCCTCAACCATGTCCTTGGGCATATGACATGAGCCATGAAACAAGGCCAGAAGCTTTGAGAAGGGACAAAAAGAATAGGGAAAAAGAGCAGAGAGACAAATCAGAATAAGGAAGAAGGATTAGCTAGCAAAATTAGAGAAAGAAGAATTAGCTACTATGTCTGGAGTCAGTAACACAATCACCGGTACTCAGACCTGGTGGAACGCTGCACCAAATAACCATATGTGGGAACATAACATGAATAACCTAATTACCATGCAAAACACATGCTGGTCCATGCAGCAGAAGGATGGGTATAAAAGGAGAGAGGAATTGGAGAAGTCAGGCAAGCAACTCACTTGCCATGGCTTGGAGTCCCCAGAGAGCAGATGTCTTAGGCCAACAAGCATCTTAGTTGACTTCAGATTAGTAATAATACTATTTGTCCCATTTTTGAGTGCACTTTTAAGCCTCTGCAGTTAAGGTTCACATAGAGATAGTGCTAGACCAGTCACGCACACATGTGACCAATGTGTATTGACGACTGAAGGCAATAAGCGACAGCTAGCTAGTACAAGTATATACAGGGTGAGGAGAGAGGGTTGACAAAACAAGAATAGAATACAGTAATAAAATACTAGTGCAAATTGTGAGTGAAAGACCAACGTGACCTTCCCATTGCGTACTTACTTTAGATATTTCATCTTGTGGTACTGCTAATGCAGAAAGGCTTTTATAGTGACAAAATATCTAAGGTGAGAGGTGAGCCCAGCTCACTGGATGGTCATGAACGGGAAGTCTCACTGATAAATAGTAGAAGAGATGGCAATAAAAGCAGAAAAGACTATAATACAGTAACTGAAAGATGAGCATGGATGCAGTAAGAAAAGGCAAGATGAGAGAGCATCAATACGCTCACCTGGGTGGACAAGAGGGAAAGGTGGAAGATGAAAGGAAGAACCGCCAAAATGTCTGAGACTGCATGTTATACTGATCACACCATGGCATTTGCCAGACTCTGGCACCATGCCAAAATTGGCTTGCAGTAAGGGAGAGAGTTGTGGGTGAGAACAGAGAACTGGCATGCAGAGGCCTCCAAAAATGCTTGCCATCTTTGGCACTCACCTTTATGCTGACCTCTGCAGTGTATTGACAACTGGAGGTGATAAGCAACAGCTAGCTATAAAGAGGCTGAAAAGGTGAGAGGTGGGGTGGTGGTGGTGATGAGATGGTGCAAGAGCTGAGCTGAAGGAGAAAAGATGTTGAAATAAACAAAGTTGTTTTTGAATGCATGGATGATTTCAAGTAGAGACAAGATTTAATAAAATTGAAATGAGGCCATCATTGCTGATAGTGGTGACGTTTGTGAATAGAGCAGAGATTGTCATGGTTGTGAATTGTTAGCAAGCAATGATGATGATTTAATGAAGCTAATTGAAGAGTGGCGTGCATTGAAGGATTGTCTCTAATGTATGACTTCCATGCTTGTGAAGTCCAACGTCCAATAGCCATGATGATATTCTTTGAGAGCCCTAAAAACACATAATACATTGCACCTCCAGCCCTAGGAGAGTGGCCTCCATATGTCCTGCTGAGAAATGAAGAAAGCTTTGAATCAAACCAAGCCCTCATGAGAATGGAGCCGTCATAGCATAGAAAAAAAACAAACTTAGTGCCATGTGTTGTGTTGCAGCGAGTCGTGTATTTACAAAGGAGGGCCACTGGATCTGCCACCTTGTGATGGGCAAACAGGACTTGGGAGCCCATGAAGAAACAGTCAGTTTTATGGTAAGGAAGATCATAAGAAGCAAAACCATGCAAGAAATGCAAAGAAGAACGCTTGATTATCTTTTTCCAGTCCAGTAAAGCTTTTGATTTGATGACAAGTTCACCAGAACAATGGCACACATAAAATGCACAGGACATTAGCGTGGCAAACAGCAGGTCATCAAAATTTTTTGAAAGTTGTGCTTGTGTAACGAATCTTTCAAGATGCGATGGATGTAAAGAGAGCTTGCAGTGAATTGGGTCAGCGCAAATCTTCTTTGATCTCCTGATTGCAGCTTTAATGAGAGGGTGCGCTCTGTTAGTGTTGAAGTCTGGATAGATGTTATGTAAGAAGTGACCAACACTAGAAAGGTATTTTGGACCCAATGTGATATATCTAGAAGTAAACGCAATATATTTTGACAATGTCTGAGGCATGAGGTCAATAGAAAGGTTGTGGGAAGAACAGAAGTTAATATAGTCTTGCACTTCTGTAGAATAGCAAGAGGCTGTTGATTTTTCAATAGATTGTGATTATACGTGCAGGGTTCACGCATCAAAGTCTGCATTGGACATTGGTTGGCGAGCTGTTTTTTGAGATGACTCACCAAAAATGTTCAAAAGGACTTGCTCCATCGTGCCATGAGCAAGTCTCTAGGAGGCTTGAAGTCGTAGATGCAGTAAGCAGGAAATTGACAATGAAAGTCATTGAAAAGAAATCAGGAAAGAAGATCAGCTCATGTGTTGTTTTTACCTGCTATGTGACAAACATGCAAGTCTATCCCAGTTTGAATAATGATTCCAGCCACAGCTTTGATCACTGAATTATGTGCATCTTCAGCTGCTCCTAGAAAATTGAAAACTGCTACCGAGTCCAGACTATCTGTGAATATCAAAAGCCTTTTTTTGGAGGATAGTCAAAGAAAGCCACATGATAGATGCTAGAAAGGATGGCCAGGGCTTGTTGGATCAGGATTGAGTTGATAAACAAATCTGGATTCTGCATAGACAAAAACAATGGGCAATTTTAGACTAGCATTAGTCCAGAGGACAAAATCTGCTGAGGAGTCATCCCAATAAGTCGTCTCAAGAAATCTTATACCTACAGCTAAAGGAAGGACTTTTAGAAGCCAATTCATGTCATCTGTTACTTCACACATTTTTGACATGATGCCAACAGAAATCAAGAGGTTTTGATAATGAGTTGCTTAGTCGGTAACAAGCCTAGAGTCTAAAGCTGATAGCAAAAGATTCAAAAAAATGTAACTATTGGTTACGAGCTAGAACAATCTTGTGTGTATCACACAGTGCTAAATCAGACTGCAGTATTAGATTGACTAGAACTAGAGTGAATACAAGATGTTGTCCTTATATAATACTCTACTGAATGCAAATAGCATCATTGATGCTAGTAACAGGTGTGACGTTCTATTACACTTCTCCTGATCTAAAGCAACTCTTTGCTTTGGACTATCTAGGCTCATATGCCCTTTTATATAGGTGTTCTGAAATATCCAATGTGTGGACTGGTCTGGCCATTGACCATGCCATGTGCATCTATTGGCACAGCCTCTTTGAGTTTGTACTTGTATATGCTATCTGTGCTAGCTGCCCATTTAAGACCACAGTGTATAAGCAACTGGCTTATGCATTTGCACAGCTGGGCCTCTATAAAGAGGCCATTGCTGAATACAAAATGGCTACAGAACAACTATTTGTGCCTCTCCAATTCCAAGACCCAACCTTTGAAGCTTGGGCTGTCAATATCTTGGAGGCATCTGCCACTGTCTTCACTACCCTCGACATATTATACATTCTTATACACAATCATATTCTGGTCAGCTGGGCTAACCATGCCTATACTTATAGAGTTGCCTTCTTGGCCCATATATTCTTCACCAACAACTGGCTACAACAAGAAGCTGCCATGATTGGCAATGAGAGGCTACAATGCTTCAATTATTATAGGACTCCTTAGCCTCTT
>QFEW01004001.1:0-27187 GCA_003316525.1 Termitomyces eurrhizus | reverse complement strand
GGAAGTGAATGAAAGGAGAGTGAAGAAATAAGGAGTGAAAGAAGAAAGGAATGAGGGGTCCCCTGACACTTAGTGCCCTTTCTTAGCAACTCTCCTGCACATAAATTCCGATCCCTGAATCAATCTCAGAAACTAAAAAGATTCCAGATATAAAAGGCCACAGGACTCAATATGAACTCATTGTTTACTATATTTTTGATGCACAATTAGTGACAGAGACCCCTTATCAAAGCAAAGGTAGCAGAACAAAACAAGTTTGATATGCAAAAATGGTATTGTACCTAAGTGTGGTGAGAAGCTCCAAGAGCTCAAAACTCCAACCTAAACTTTTGGCACCAGCATCAAGACCTGGAACTCAACTCTTTAGAAGGGTTGGTAACAAATAGAACCTGTCCAGACAAATTTGCAGAAATAATGAATAAATTATTTGAAAGCCTTGGGAACTATGAGAAGGAAAGTCCAGAACTATTTGTATGCACTATCAAGCCCAGCAACAATATCAGAAGCTCCTTAGAACAAAATACCTATATACCAAAGAATTTATCATGATTTATACCCAATCCTATAATGATTGAGGTGATGATCCAGGTGTCAGGGGACTCCTCATTTCTTCCTTCTTTCACTCCTTATTCCTTCACTCTCCTTTCATTCATTTTCTTATTTCTTCTATCATTTTCTCATTTTGCTGTTTCTATTCTCTTAACACTATCTGGTAGTACTATTCTCAGCCTTTGAGGTGCTCTGGTTCTTTAGCTATCATTCAGACAAGTATGGGCCCTTCAGCACCACTTCCAGACTGCTTATATAAGCCAGTGATAGGCTTCTACTTGGACTGAGCACATCAAGGAACATTATAGGCCAACCAACACTTGACGTACTGAAGACTCTAGCGACCAGTTGGGAATATAAAGCACTAACACGATGGCGGGAGGGGACTCTAATTAAACCCCAATCACTTCCAGAAGGAGCCAGCAGCATGCGCTGTCATTTGACAAGGCACTTCAATCAGAAGTCTAAAAAGATCAATGACGGCAGCACTGGATATACTTAAATCCGACATCTGGACCTGTCAGGAACTGATACAATGAGTAGCGCTGACATTATCGCTCACAGCGTCTGTCAAGAATTTTCTGACCATACCCGGGAACAGCCTGGCCAATTGGAGTTATAGTAAAAGTGAGCAGACTTGTATTCTAAGTCAATATAGAGTCGCTGCTGGTCACCGTGGGTCATGACGCCATTGGTCGCCGTCATCCATGTGCAAAAGATCGCCGTTGACAGGTTGCCATTAAAGGAAACCACAAGAAGAGGTGTTAGGAGGTAGCACCACAGATGGACTTTTATCTTGGCAAACATGGTAGTGCATAGTATATAAAATAGCTACTTTACATGTATATAACAACGAATTGTAACCTCTTGAGCACACAGTTACACTTAGCATTCAAATTGCACTAGCTTC
The DNA here is from genome assembly GCA_003316525.1 of Termitomyces eurrhizus. Taxonomy (NCBI): domain Eukaryota; kingdom Fungi; phylum Basidiomycota; class Agaricomycetes; order Agaricales; family Lyophyllaceae; genus Termitomyces; species Termitomyces eurrhizus. Next base: position 25,728 of record QFEW01004001.1, on the reverse strand, counting down.
CTTTGACTTCGTCACTAAGTCAGGCGCTAGCATTGTCTATCTCATCTTCGTCATTTACGGTGCCACCTACAGGCACAATACGCTGCGCTACTTGTCTTTTTCTTCAATATCTTTGTTTAAGCTACGACACTTACTGTCTGCCAGGTAGCCCCCGAAGCGCTATAATTTAGCGCATCGTTTTATCACCTCCACTTGAGCACAACAGGACCCTGTCAGGACTCCTTACAACTATGCACGCCAAGCGCTGGAGACGGCATTGTACTGCATATACGTCTAGCACACCCAACCACAGTTGGTGTCATCACCAGAGTTTGCCTTTCTGACTTCCAAAGTCCGGAGTTTTCCTGCCTTGTTTGCACAGTTGTTTGGTTAGTTAATTTTCGAGTTTTTAAGGTTTTGTTGTACTGTACAGTTGTTTCCCATGCTTCAGAAGCCTCAAAAGTGTCCAACCTGGCATAGAGAATCCCTAGACTTGTTCTCTTTGAATCTCCCTCTGCCAGGTGAGTAGTTATTATGATATTGTCAGTACATACTCTAATATACTTTGGATTTCCCTCTGCCAGCTGTGTGACTGAGCCACAGCCTCTAGAGGTCATCCTTACACCAGGGGCATTTTATTAGAGCTCTTCTTAACTCAGAATTGCTTGGGGACTTTGTATCCACTATGTTGGTTAAGCAACTTAAACTGAAAAGGAGCAATCTGATGACCCCACTCAACATTCAAATGGCTGCACAAAGTTTAAGGTCAAAGATCAATTACTCAGTGGAGGCTAATATTGAATATCAGAATATAAAAGAAATCTGAAAATTTGATATTATGAACTTATCTAGATATAATTTTTCTAGTCTCAAGCACTGTCATACAATTCAATTACTTCTGATTACTCAAAACTATCTTTGTTGGCATTTTATCTTTCTCATGCTGGCTGCTAAAACTTACTTACAATTTTACTTGACTTGATTCTTTATTTGTTCTCTACAAATACTATACTTACTATAAATGCAAGAACTAGTTACTGAAATAATAGAGTTGATTCTAGTTAATCTTGACTAGTCTAAACTCTAAAAGTTTATGTCATGCCACTGCTTAGGCCTGGCATTACACATATATTGTTGTCAATTTATCAAGGACTGCTGTTCCTTAAGTGCATACCAACATCTACTATTTTGCTTGCATTTTATATTCAAATTGTTGTCAGGAAATGACTCAAAATTTAGCCTTTTGAATATGATAAAATAAACAGTGATGATAAAATTGTTATGCATGCATTGGTGTTGTTGCTGAGCACATTGTATACATCTTTTTAGTTTTAAAATACTGATTATTTTAAAAATCAATAACAATAATTAAAATATATTGACTTATCAAGAAAAGTTATATGAAAAAACATGATAACTGTCTTTATAAAATGACAAGTATTGTTAATATTGCTAATAATGTACTAATTCTACATTAATAAAATTTGAAAATCAGCTTTTTTGTCCAGAATTAGTTTTTTTGTCCTCCAAAGTTAATTGTTCATAAATCAAGTCCTCAATACTTTTCTTGGCCTTCATATTAAAAAGAGCCTCATGTGAAGAAGGAGCACTATTCCGAATTAGTTGATGAATCTGCCCAGATCTGTTTTCTTTGAAGTTTTCAAAAGTTGCTGAAATAATTTTGAAGTCAAGAGGCCTCTGCCACTCTGTTTGGAGTGCAGTAACAAAGAGTTGATGAAGAAAAAGTGTAAAGTCCACAATATAAGCTTCCAAAAACAAAGCAGTTTCTGGGCTAGAAAAACAATGTTAGCAAATTTCATTTTGCCAATATAATACTTTACAGACACTTCTTGATATTTGTTATAAAGAAACTCAATGGCTGCCACTGCAATACCAACTGCACCAAGTGCTCCTGCTAGAGGAGGTAAAAGTGGCCCAAAAATTGCAGCCAAAGCAGCAACAAAAGGCAAATGTTTTAGCACAGACCTATTTATTATTTGATTAAAGTTTTGTTCATCACATTCATTTTTATCAAGGCTTACAATTCAGAATGATATTGAGGTACAAAGGATTCTATCAACTTGAGCATCTGTGCATGGAATTCCTTTCCAATAAGAAGCTTAACAAAAGTGTCAAGTAAATAAATCCATTCCTCAAAAGCACGAAGCTTACCTCTTGTGGATCTCTAAAATTCCAGACCTTAACAATATCCAAGTGTATACGCCAAACACAATCTTTTAAAACATGTCCTTTGAACACTGTACTCTTTGCCATATTCTTCCAATACTCTACAAAAATTTCTGAGGGTCCTGCAGAAAACAATCAGATAAAAAGAACATACTCTTAAGTCCCTCTCTAACGGAAGCAGGATGAGAATATGAATTGAAAGACGGTAGGAACGCATACTCGATTGAAGTTTGCACTTTTTGTTTAGGATCAATGCGTTGTGCTACAGACCATGGAACAAGTATCTCCTTTGCACGCAGACATTTTCTAGTCACATCCGTCAGTTCTTCAAGTGTATGCAAGAATCCTAAGGCAAGGAAAACATCAGCTTTATGCGGCCAAAAAAGGAAAGATTCTCAAGACCAAGAAATTTCCGGTGAGTGGAGACACCGACATAGCTAAGTGGTGGTTTGGAGTGAAGCCACAGATTACGTTTAGATCTGGCGAGGTCAATGTGTTGCTGAAACACCTCAATCGACATCCTGAGGGAATTGCGAGCTTCTTCTGCAACTTGATTTCGATCAATGCTGTTATTAACATGTTCGCCGCGGGCCACCTTTGCATAGAATTCATTGAAGAGAAGGTCGAATTTCGTAAAAACCACTATCACAGGAATATTTCCTGGAACGTTTATATGATATTAGATTGAGTACAAGAAATGGAATATAAACTTACGACGGAGAGCGAACTTCAGGAGGTCTTCATCTGCGGTCTGCATCAGGCGCGACCCAGAACGTGGTGTCTCTATACAGAGCCTACCAGAAGGGTCATCTATAAGCCGTTATGTATCAGAATTGCAACACCAATTACCACACTGCATGAAGCCGTTCCCCAATTGGAAGGCTCTTCTTAGACCTCTGACGGACAAAATTTTCAACAAACCCCCATTGGTCACTTGATCCTGGTTCGAAACCCTTGCTATCATGAAACGCAAAGTGCGGGTTGTCATCTGATGTGTACTCGCGATTGATGTCGGCTGTCCCATGCCCATCAGCGATATCAAGGTCCTAATTGCAGCTGGTCATAAGGATGGTTGAATTGAACTAGGGTTGATGCGAGCTCACCTCTTGGCTGACGTTGAAGATGCTAGCAATCAGGGAGGATTTTCCCACTCCTGTCTGGAAAAGCAATACGATCAATTTCTCGCTGCCTATGCGCGTTGGTGAAGGTTCACGTTTCCTACTACCAAAATCCGAAATCTACACAAAGGATTGATACGAATTTAGCTTATCAAAGATCAGATAATACTACGTACCTAGGACAGAAGGAGAGGCTTTCTTCAACAGTCGAAGGAAGAGAGACGGGAGGAGGGTCCATGATGGCGAAAACAGGAGTGTACGTGGACCAAGAACGTACTCATCATAACTTGGTGGCAGAGCGTGGGAGCTTTCTCAATGGAGGTCAAATTATCCGATTATCATCATCACATGGTATCGTAGTCCACGAGACGTAAACTGATAAGGAGCGCTGCGCATCAACAGCACAGAGCCCGCCATTCCTTTGTCTGTTAGCGCCCATACACCCACAGTGACAACACTATCGTCCTGTATTCGTGATTTCCCCTCGCGACATTTCCCTCCCCGTTCTTTGTCACAAAGGTTCCCTTTGCTCGCGCTCTGGATTAATGTCATACCATCGGTGTAATTCAACCTTCTTTGTTACATTGAAATATACAGTACGATATTGGTAAGATATCACATCATAGTTTCTTGTATTTAGCCAGTGCGTTTTCCCCGAATAAAAATTCGAGCGAGCATCAAGGTGGCCCGATTCTGCTAAAAATTCAGTATGTGGAGCTTCTCAAACAATCTGATCTGTGCTTAGTCTCGAGAAAAATGGGTATCTATTGGGGCGGGCATCAATTGATTAAAAAGTCATCCCTCGCAACTATCTCTAGAAATCTGAAGCCTCGCCTGTGACAACCGATCAACGATGATTCCCAAGGGTTAGATGACGGGTTGGGTCCCCGTAAGTGGTTCTCATAGATTGATATAACTCACTGGCCTAGAACAAATAATGGTATTCCATATACATGCCGATACTCAATACGTACGCCCTCAGTCAAATATACTTGGACTGAGGTGGAGGGTGATCACTTCCTATGTATATAGACACGTACTCATACTACCGTAGACTACAAGTTACCTCGGTATTCCATAGACATCAGGCTTGAATTGTAACACTAAGGGCAGCTAACACAAACCCATAGTGAGCAGATGATTGTGATTTCGCGCATTCAACAAGATATCAAAGTTTCTAATAATTAATAAGTACTTATCGCGATTTTCTTCTTTTTTCCAGCATTACATCAGATTACTTACAGCCGGACAGATCTGATCAAATATTCCGCATGGACACTGCATGTGCCCTGTGCCCACAACCTTTCTTGACCACCAAGCACAATACACACAAACCCAAATCCCTCTCTCTCTCAACATGTCTGACGTTCAAGCAGCCTCAAAGCTCCGCGAGAAGTACGAACACTTCCGTATCCTCGTGATCGGTCGTGCCAATGCTGGCAAGACCACGCTCTTGAAGCGCGTTTGCAATACAAATGAAGATCCTTGCATCTACGATGGAAGGAGAGAAAACTTAGTGCGTTTCTTGATAATTGCTATGGAGATCTCTCATCGTCCCTTGACCCAATAGTTGGAACCAAATCCTGGGGTAGATCTCTTATTTTGTTTGAAGTCGCTCTCACGCTGTTCCTAAGCGCGGGATCCACGACATCAATCGCCCGTTCGTTTTTCGCAGCAACCCGCAGTACATCTTCCATGATTCTCCCGGGTTTGAGGCAGGTGATGAGAGTCAGCTCAAGAAAGTCCAAGAGTTCATCAAGGACCGTGCAAAAGCCAAGGACGTGAATGAACAGTTGCATGTCATTTGGTACCTTTGATGGCTAATCCTCCTTTTCTTTTCCTTACTCATGATCTATGTAGGTTCTGCTTTTCACCTAATAAATCAAGGTTCCTTCTGGATGTTGAGGAGAAATTTTTCAATGAGCAGCGCTGGGGCAATGGTATGTTAGCTGTGTTTCTTAGAGAGAAATATTGGTATGAATAAAAGTTTTACAGTTCCTGTCATTGCAGTATTCACCAAGTTCGATGATTTCATTGTTCAGGTGTATGATACCAATCTGGACTATCAAACAAATCGCAAGAATGCAGAAAAGTCACTAGAAGAACTCCAAATTCCATTATTTCGTTACAAATTTCCACCTAGGGCAGGGGTACGCTTGGAAGGTATGTCCAATATATTCTGACAACTGACTCATTGATTTATTCGGACACAGACATGCAAAACGATGATGGAGACCACCAGGAGCAGGTGAAAGTCCTGATTGATAAAACAACAGAATCTCTCGATGATATTGCTCTTAAAATGTTGTTTGTTTCAGTTCAGCAGGGCAACCTGGAATTATGCATTGAATATGCAGTTAAATAGTAAGAAGTAACACTATTATTGATGTGAACTAACCCATGATTGCCCAATTTAGTACTAGAGTGTTTGACCAGCAACTTTCCCTGGTATCTATCTCTATTTAATGAAAAACATTTTGCTGAGTTTTTCCTAGAAAGAGCTTGTTCAGGATTCTGTATTGTGGTTCCGGCATGCATATGTGAGTTGACCACATGGCAAACACAGTGTTAACTTGTCTTTAATATAAGCAGTTTCCTGTAAGTTGTTTTATAATGAAGGTGAGACCTTTGTATTTGTAAATGTCTATTAAAGTGTAATGTGATACATTTAGAGAACAACGTGTTTAGTATCCTCAAGGATTATGTATGAAGACTGACTTTTCTGCTACAAAATATAGAGCTAACATTGATTAGGATGTGGGTTGTTTTCTTATTATATATAAACATTCAGTTGATAAAAATTGTGGGACATAGTATGTGCGTCATGCCAAAAATCTGTTTTCTAAGCCAAAAAAAAATTGGATCATTCTCACAGGAAAAAAAAGTAAGTAGTATTAATTGATCCTTGGATGAGATAGATGAGAAAGCTGAATTATATATTTCTAGGAGGTATGTAAACAAATGAAATGTTATGAATAATCTAAAATATATTAGGATGTGAGTAATTTTAAGCTATTGACTGAGAACTGCAATCTAAAATGTTGTTCAGGAGGTGATTACTGTTTTTTTTTTGTTTTGGTGGAGGTTTAAACACTTGATGCTTGAATAACATATGATTAGGAGGTAAATTGTTTTGAAATTGATATTAAATTGAAAATTTGAAATTTTTCAGCTGGTATGTGCTTTTTGCTTTGTATTCAAAATTTGCTTATTGATAGGATGATTTTGGTGATATATATAGAGAGTAAGTTTGTCTGCTACAAATTCAGACTGAATAAATTTGATGGAATTAATTGAAATACATTAGAAAGTGAGTTGGCTTTATGCTTTTAGAATTGATTATTGGATTAAATAATTTGTATTTATTCAGCATGTAAGTTTTGTCAATTGGGGATGTGATAGATAATATGGATAAAATTATAATTAGGGAGTAAGTTTTTTTTTTTATTTATTTTTGATGCAATAGATGATGTGTGAGAAATAGGGAGTGAGTATTTTTTAGCTTGCAGTAAAATCAGATGTTTAATGAACTATATAATTTATGCTAAGCTTGTAAGTTGATTTATATTTTTGCTTGTAGAGAAATATTGAAAAGATATTTAGGTTGTGAGTTAAAATTTGTTATTCAAGATTCTATGACAAATTGAATTACAATGGTTTAGCATGTAAGCTGCTTGTGCTTTGAATACAAATTTAATATTGAATAGCATAATTAACATATATGTTTAGAATGTAAGCATTTTCAGTTTTTTTATTTGCTATAAGCTAAAAATATTTTTAAGCTTGTAAGTTAATTTTTAATTTAACTTTGAACAAAATATCTTAAGGCTGTTTTTAGCTTGTAAGTCAATTTTTACATGCATTAATTCAGGATTGTCAATCTGATAGCATTATTTAATTATAAACGTAGCTTGTAAGCAGTGTTACTATGCTTATGTTGCAGAATCAACATCTGAATTACATGATTTTATTCTATGACCAGAGAGTAAGTTTGTTTATTTTTCAGAAATAGGTATTTAAAATTTGTAATTAGGAAGTTGGTTTTTTTTTCCTAGAGTTTTATAATTTATTAAAACTACTTTAGCAAGTAAGTTTTTTTTAAAAAAATGCAAAAATAAATACTAAAAATATGACAAATATTAGAATGTAAGTTGTTTATATATTTATATATATATATATTTAATTATTTTAATTTGACCTGATTATTATTTAGGGGGCAAGTATTATGTTTATATGATGTTGAACTTTAATAACAGCATATTGTTGTAATATCTAGCTTGTAAGTACTTTTTTAAAAAAGCATATATTTAAAACTTACATTTTTTGTTTAGAATGTAAGCTGCTTTGAAATTTATATACAAGTTTGCACATTTTAATATCTGATTTTATTTAGGAAGTAAGTTGCTTATTTATATTATGAAAATTAATGATCTAATGATGTAACAACTTATTCAGCTTGTAAGAACTTTGGTTTTCTGCATAACTTATTATTAAAAATATAATTTTATAAATATGCTTCTAGACAGTAAGTTTTTTTGTATTTTATACTAAATCAAAAAACTAATAACATAATATGCAATTCTTTATAGCTTGTGAGTTTTGTGCTCTGAATAAACAGTCAGCTAATTGATACATTTTATAAAATATTTAGGAAGTAAGTTATTCTCTAACTACAATTGAAAAAATTAAATGATTCAACTTATTGATTTGAATTATATGCTTAGAAAGTATAAATTTTCATTCTAACATAAAATGTTATATTTAACAATGTAACTTTTATATCATAGAAAGTAAGTTCTGCTAAATTAAAGATATTGACAATATGATCTGACTGCATGCTTAGCTTGTAAGCTACTTTGTCACTTTGCATACAATAAATATTTGATCTGGAATTTTCTTTAGGCAGTAAGTTGGTTTTATATTATAGCAGCATTGGAAATTTATTAATATACTCAAAAATATATTTAGAGAGTAAGTTGTTTTTTCATTTATTTCTAAATCAAATTTATTTATTAATATGATTTGAATATTGCTGTAGAAAGTAAATATTTATTTTTTCAGTTTTCTAATAGCAGAATCTAACTGTTTGCTTAGGGAGTAAGTCTAGCTTATACTAGTTAATATCTAACTGCATGATATAATTCAAAAATATATCTAGCTTGTGAGTTTTTTTCTTGCTAAAATTTCAAACTTAAATGTCTAATAGAGTATTTAGCTTGTAAGCATTTAATTTTTTTATTGGATATTTCATGCCATAATTTCAAATATACTTAGAAAGTGAGTTTTTCTAACTTTAACATTACAAATAGTAAAACTTGCAATATTTTTAGAGGGTATTTTTTTTTCCTATTTAAAAAGTCAATAATACAATTTAAACAAATATCCAGGGAGTAAGTAGTTTTTGCTTTTTTATAAAAAGTGCAAACTAAATAGCTAATAACATTTCAAACACTTTAGCTTGTAAGTTGATTTTTTCCACTTTATAAAATTGTATATTTAACTTAACTTTTAGAGAGTAAGTTGTTTTTCTCTTTGTTACAAAATTGAATAACTAAAAACATATTTTGGAACCTTTTTTTAGTATGCAAGCTATTTTTCTGAATATTTGACAAAAAAATCTAATTATCTACTTTAAAACAATTTTAGCGTGTAAGTTGCTATCTTTTACTTTCATAAAATAAGATATTAAACAAAGTTTTATGATTTAGTATGTAAAGCACTTTTTATATTTTGCACAGATTTATATCTGACTACATCAATTTTGATATCAGTTTGTAAGTAGTTGTTTGCATTTTTTGGGTTTATTTCAATTGCTAATATAGAAAATTTATCTAGTATGTATGTTAATTATTGCTAATTAGAGTGCACTTTGAATTTTTAATTGACATGAAATTCACAGTATATCAATGAAATAACAAAAGTTATGGAGGCCAAAATGGAGTCACAAAGTGTTGGTCTTGTTGATTTTATAGGTTTTTTTTCAATTGTTGTTTTTTTCTATGTATATTGACTTATTTTTTTTTCTTATATATAATTTAGCCCTTATTCTATGTTTAGAAAAATCATTCTGGCTAAAATCACCTATTACTCTGTTCATTGAAGATTTTGCCCAAGCTCACCAGTTGTACACTACAACTGGTACAAAAAAAAGAGTAGAAAGCAATGTTGAACAGCTTGGTGTTCCATCTGGAAGAAAAGAATTTCGAGTTGCTCTTATCAACATTTTGTTGGAGCATCGCATGTGTATGTAATATTTAATTACTTTTGCTTTTACAACAATCACTTTATTTTAGCAGATCAAAGTGCATCTAATTCTTCCCAGTTGCTACGAGGTCGAAGCTTCGGACAAAAAGTTCGAGGAGTTCTCCGCCGGGCAAGCTTTTCAAGTTTTTCCAAAAAAAGATAATACTCATAAGAAATCCATATTCATTAGATGACAAGATAATTATGATGTGCTGCCACCCACTATCCATGATTGTTGTATATAAACCATGAAACAAGTCCAAATAGCTCTATTATGTCTTTCGAGGTCAAGCAATATTTCAAAGCATATAGAAGGCCAAAAAGCTATCTTTAGTTGAAACTGAGAATATTCCTTGATTTATGAACGATGGCTTTACTTTGAGTAGACGATGTAATATTAGAGCAGTGTATTCAAATTATAGGTGACTGAAAGACATCAGTCTACATTGAGAAGAATAACAGATTGACAAAACGGCAACACACTCTGTTTCTGGGCAGTGGAAAACGAGGCAACAACTACGAAGTACCTGACAGAAAGGAAGAACAAGCTAGAAAGTACTCCACCGGCAGGTATAAATGTCCGTAGTCAAGGTTCTGTCAGATAGTGCTATATTGTCCTTAAAGGGTAGGTAGTAATCAGACTAGGTGGGATTACAGTGACAAATGCAAGATTAAATATTTATATGGCTTTTAGAATATATTATCAACACATGAAATTATATTAGAGATTTGAATTAGAACTTTTTTTAAGGCCAAAAGAAAAGATGGAAAATACAGATAACCGATTGATAAGATTTTAATTTGTGTGCTATAGGAAAAGTGCTTCGTCTTGCAATTGTGTAAATCAAAGGATAAGTCTTGCCTGCTTAACAGACTACTATGTATGCTGAAGAGCGACAGGACTAGACTCAATCATCCCTTTGATAATTTCGAACACAACTAAAACAACATACAAAGACCAAGAATGGATAATCTCATCAAAGTATTTGAGCTATATATGTATGCAAGCAGAATATCAAACTTGCAAACACATGATAAGGGATAAACATAGATAAGCTAATGAAGGGATAATGCAAGGGTGTGGGCAGTGATGTTAGACAATGTAAATAAAAGCTAGCTAAAGCACAACCTTAGTCTGGACAATGAACCTGCTACCGAACCTTGGGTTCCGTCCTCTAAGCAGTCAGGGATATAACTATGACATACACGCAAGAGGCGACAATATTTCTTTTCTTCACTTTCTCGATTGTTGATACATTCGGGTTTCTGCAACTTTATACAAGTATAACTACTCTTCATCCAACACAACCATGTGACTTTCAGTAGATGCCTAATTGATCAATAGTGATCCAGCTATCGCGTTTACTTCTGAGAAAAAGATAATGGCAGATCAATAAGCAGTCACGGATGGAATTTTCTTCATCAACGAACATACTCTGACTTTTCGGCAAGGACTGGCGTAGACTTGAGGACAAGTTTAACAGTCTTGACCTCAAACCCACGGAAATCCAACATCAAGATTCCTGACGTCGCGGAATCCTCGCCAGGGAAAATACTCAATTGATCGCCTTCATCCTCAAGAAGATTCGTGAGGTACGCTTTCGCGATGGACAGGTGGCCGCCGATTCTGAGTTTTGCCTTGGCATGGCCTCCAAATGCCTCGTAAAGACGAAGTACGATAGTCGTCATACCCGTGCTCTTTGAGAAATCATCGTTTTCCCCGCGTTTGACGGTTTCAAGGAAGACGTTCCGCGCTCCCTCGACTGTGAAAGGAGAATGAAGACGTGCCATCGTGGCATGCCCGTCTTGAGGGACATGCCTCACTGTTGTTTGAGGATATTTATCAAGCACAATGGACACAACGGAAACAGAGCTTGTGACTGACCTCGCAGGGGGGAATTGTACAAGTAACCTGCCATAGGGACATCCGATTCCAAGAAATGTCCCTCATGAGGCATGACCGCCCACGAGAACTTGTGCTCGCCTAATACCAAATTTAGTCATTCAATACAAACAGAAAACAAGTGACATGTCTGAACCTTGGTCCTGTTCAGCGTCAGGAGCCGTCGCGGATCGCAAAAGGGATATACGAAGAACATTCCCGAGACAAGAAAATCCATATTTCGATTCTGAGAGGATTGCAACGCCATATCCGAACTCGCTCAGGTCCGCATACTATTTGCCATGTTTGTGAGAAGGATACACCGAACGAAGCAAAGATCCTGGACTTACTTTATGTCCACACACTTCAAACTAATGATCAAACATCGTCAGTCGCAGCACAAGAATTATCAAAATCCACGACGGAAAACGCAAAAACCTTGGCAATGTCCCAAGTGGTATTCTTATGTGTCGGACGTTGAACGTGTCCAAACTGCGTTTCATACGTCGCATTGTCGCTATGAATATCCAAGGGCAACTCGACTGAATCATAAATCATCAGTGTAAAGTACTCCTAGATGAATAACAATAAACCACCATACATTTGAGGAATTCGTGTCGCTGATGCCAGTCTACGACGGCATCAAAGTGGAACAACGATCGCGAGTTCTCCTTGACAGTAGCTGCGCCCCACCCCAGAAGATTCAGGATCCAAAAGAAAGACAAACAGAACAGCCGAAACGTCTTCACCTGTTATAGCATCCAAAGAAATCTTGAGAAGAAAACCGAGTCAGTCGAAAAAGCCTATAGCTGCGCATCCAAATGGATGAGAGGGGCCGACGTACCGTAACCTCAATCGTACTCTTATCATACTTCGTCGCCGCTCTCACCGAGCCGCGAAGCGGGCCTTGCGCGACAACCGACACGTTTGTGAATTCCAGTTGTTTCATGGTCTCCAGATGATGAATCTCAACATCTAATAAAAAGGTCAATCCCATCAGGAAAACGTGTTCGGACTCATCATCAAGGAGACTGGTTTACCCCAAGCATCCCAGTAATTCGGTTGATCCTCAAAGATGACCAATCCACCCGTCGAGCCGGGGCTAATCAGCTCACGCCTGTAAATGAAGGAAGGGTGCAGATTTCATGTGAGTCTCTGCAATCCCTTGAAGCTTAACTGCATACCCACCCCAACTTTACATCGAACAAACTAGTAATCCGACCCTTTGAAATTGTAAGTTGCACCGACGAATTTCGCAAAACGAAATTGTCCGTCCCGTTCGTGAACACTATAATGATACACAAATGACACTCAACAACCAAACACAAGGAAACGCGTGTGCGTGGGAAGGGGAAAGGGTGGGGGAGAGGAAGGACAACCGGAACATACCTGAGACAGGGAGAATCTGCGCATGCAAACCCGTCGCAGGCGTACAAACCGTCCCAACACTCCCTGGCGAATTCACCACGGCATACCCAACCATTCCGTCACTCGATGTCTGCAGGACCTGCGAGACGAGGCTCGGGTGTGCGCCGACGAGCGGGACTTGTACGATATCCGACCTGCGGAAGAAGGTCGTGTTGAACCCAACGATCTTGCCGGTAGGGTCGAGGGCTTTGGCGTCGGTGTCCAAAGTGAGTGCGACGGACCCGGGGAAGAGGACGCGCAAGGCTTCATCAAGTAAGGCTTCGCCGTCCATGCGGACCTCGGCGTAGAGTTTCTCGGCGTCTTCATAGACCATACCGCTAGACGAGAGAAGTGAGCACTAGACTGTGCAGGAGGGGGAGGTTCATACATGGCTGATCCCGGGAGGACTAGAGGGTGCGGAGTGAGCGGGCTATCACCAAGCTAAGCAACGACGCACCATCATGGACTGGGGAAAGAGACAATCAGCCTTTGCTCAGTCAAGCACAGTTAGTTGGTATACATACACTGATTCAACAAAACCTTTTCCCACGATTCATCGATCGCTTCCTTGGGATATAGATAATTACTATTATACAGCCTATACAGCGACGCAAGCGTCGCTACATGCTGAATGGGGAGGGGGATGGGAATCAGCCAGTCAGGCGCTGTCAATCCAAGTACAACAAACCTCGACATCACGCAGCAAAATCTCCGAATGCCTATTCCCTTTCTTGATAGACCCTACCCAAAGTCTGGTGTCATCCGACCAACCAACAAGCTCCAAACATCAAAAAAACAAACCATGCGATGTATATGTCCCGCGATGGAACTAAACCAAAAACACACACACACACCGAACCGCATCAGCACCACGAGGAAAAGACATGACACTCTCACTCACCTCGAGGTACAACTCTCCATGCCTAAACCACACAGAAACAAAGGCAAAAGGCACGTCGCGGGGTACACGTCAGCACACCAAACACCCTAGGGTTAGAGGGGGACACACCAACTCGGCAGGGTCCTTCCGGCGCCTGATTCCCCAGCGAGGTGATCAAAGAATTCGTCAACCGAGCGACCCATGCCCACGCGCGGAAGCTCGCTGTGCGTGTTGCCCACCGCGCGGATGCGCCGGAGCTATACGAGCAAATGCGTGAGCCATCGCGTCGCGTCGCGGTCCAGGAACAACCATGAAGACTATGGCGATTGGGAGTGAGAGGAAGAGGGAGAGGGGACATACGTTCTCGAGCATCTTGGCGAGCGGGCCTCCACCGCCATCGCCGTTCCCGAACACGAGCAGTGCCGCTTGCGACGATTCGAGGTTCTAATTACACGTGCGCGCGTGTGCGTGTCAGTTCTATTTCACTTCTTTTTGCAAGAGAAAGGGAGGGGAGGACCTTGTGGTTATCCTGGGCTTTACGAACGTCTCCGACTGTCGCTTGAGCAGTGTACGTATCGACTTTACAGATGTAGTGAGTAAGCGTGGGATGGAATGGAAAGAAGGGAAGGGAAGGGAAAGAAGGGGAAGTCGGGGTTATGCACGCACCTGGTGTCATATGGCAGAGCACCTGCGTCCCGTCGATCCCGACCCAGTTGAACGTCGTATGTGGGAAGACGTTGCTACGCCGCCCCATCAGTACCCGCATGCCCGAGGTGGAGAGGAGAAAGAGAGAAGGCGACGGACGTACATGTTGTTCCTACACGTTAAACGGTAAACGTTAAACCCCCGTACGCGGGTGGGTGGATTACCAAACGAGAGATATAAACGGCGTACCAAGATAACTTTTGTGTGAAGAAATATTCCATACCTACACAGAAAATGTTCAGCCTCAACCTCAGCCTCGGTTTCACCACCAAATCCAAGCCAAAAGAAAAAGAAAGAAGAGCAAAGCCAAGCCAAAAAAAGTAAAAAGAAAAGCAAGAACAACAACTCACCCGCACCCCTACACAACTGGGGCAGCGCCCCAGTGACACCAAACGAATCCGGCAACCACGCGGTCCTGCACCGGACGCCAAACCTTGACTCAAAGTACCTCTGGCCGAAGACGAACTGGCGCACGAGGGCCTCGCCTGAGGGCATGTTCGCGTCGTTCTCGACCCACGCCCCACCGACGGGGTCGAACGTGCCCTGTGCGATCCGTGTCTTGATCTGCGCAAAGAGCGGGGGGTAAAGCTGTGTGTGTGTCAGTCTTTAATTAGTCGTTGTGTGCTTGAGGGAGGGACGAGCAGGGACGAACGAACCTGCTCGAGCCATTTGTACTGCTGGGCGGAGCTACACGCGAAGCGGTGCTCGGGGTAGCGATTCATGAGATCGACCTGGGTAGACCATGACCGCGCGACCTTTTGTTGCGTCACGCGGTACGGCCAGAGCCTGTCCATCGTCCATCACCACAAAGAAAGAAAGTAATCGTCAGACGTATACCACCTATACACCAGCTAACATACCATGCCGTGTCGATATGACAACTACACCAAACACACGCAATGATCAGCCACACTGGTGTTCTTCTAAGATAGCTAGCTAGTGACTTACTGTCCTACACGATCGTCTCAGGACCACACCAGATAGACGGAAAGAAGGGAGTGATGGACTACGCACCGATACCCCAGACCTGCGCGGGAGCCTCGTCATACACGCGGGGGCCCATATCCTCCCACCCCTCGCCAAACACCTTTTCTGCGACCTTCCGCGCCGCGCTGACGCCCGCGGGGTCGCCCCGATTGAACACATTCATAATCTCGTTCGCAGCGACGAGCGCCTGATTCTGCAATCTACCTCGAGAAGTTCAGCACGCGAAGGGATGCAAACGGGAAAGGGCGAAAAGGAGAAGAGGAGAAACGCGATGACGCACGGTGTGTTGCCCGGTAGAGTATCTACGAGCTCGCGCAGCGTCGTATAGTCCCACAGGAGGCGCCAGGCTTCCTGGTTCGGCACGACAAGGTCCGCAGAGGCGAGTGAGAAGTATCTGTTCATCTGCGACAAGGGTTAGTTCACATTTAGGTCTTTGTCACACGTAGACGTACATCGGGGGGATCGATGGTATCGCCGTGGATGGGGACACCAAACATCCCGTTACAGCTGGACTCGATGATAAAATCGTGGCGGCCCTCACGGCGCGCAGACGCGGGGATGATGTACTCGACACGACGGTCGCCGCCGAATCCACCAGTGATGCCTGTGTGGGATGTGGTAAGTAGTTTGTAGGCCAGGGGAGGAACGGACCTTGGAGAGGAGACCCGTCGGTACTGTAGATCATGGCTTCGCAGCCTGGATCGAATTCGACTGGCTGGGAGATGAGTTGGAGCACATGGAGAGAGGCAGAAAGCGTACATTGTACACGCTCGTATTGTTCCCAGTATGCTGGTAGTGTGACGGAGACTTTCCACCAGTGGTTTGTCTAGACGAATCAGAGTCACAGGGTATTACTCGCGTACGCTGGCGCGCTTACCCCTGTGCAAGTTGTACGGCGACGAACGTGTCAGCTAGAAGAAAACTCACAAGAGGGACCAAAGGAGTCGCCCTAGACGGATGCTAAGAAGGACGTGGGATACATTGCAAGCGAGGGAGAACCTTCTTTGCAGGCTTGTACGTCTGCTTCATCGCCTCTGCAAAGGTAGGCTTGGACAGCCCCGGTGCACTCCACCTGTCGATGGGCTATTAAGCAGATGCAGGCATGATCGAGCAGTACACCAACACCTGGAGCTTGACATGCTCTGGATTATCGATGCGATGGGTAAAGAGGACAGATGAGAGATTGATGTCTGCATAGCGACCGCCGGTGAACTTGGAGACGCGGTCTTTAGTGAGACTCTTGATCCACTTGGGACCTGGGGCATAATTAAGTGCTGGATATTGATGATGGCTCATTGGGAGTTAATCTGGTTGCACGTGCCTCTTGTTGGAATACGAGACCAATTAGACCTGAGGGTTCTTCTCAACTTCCCATATTTTCAAATTTCATGTCCATGTATCGTGGTAATAAGTATACCACACACCACCTTCCCAACTCAGTACTACATGCTCTCAAATGGTGGCAGGCTTGTCTGGAGGATGCCACCATGTACTGCCAACTGCATCCTATACAACCACTCAAAGATCTCAATATTTTTTGTTGATGCTTCTACATCATGGGGAATTGGCATTCTGGTAACCAAGTTCCATCATATGATGAAACTAAGAGACAATTGGAAAGTCCCTGGCTGAGATATTTGCTGGCTAGAGTCAGTTGCCACCAAAATACTCTTTAATTTTCTGCAGCAACTACAATTTCACAACAGGCAATAACATCTTTTCTGCTGTTGCTTTTTTGCTTCTGACTTGTTCTTTCAGGCGTGTATTAGTCCATTGATAAAGTCACTTCTCAGTTCTGCATCAATCCACGGATCACCTTTTAAATGTCCCCCTCGTAAACCTATATCTTTCGACCATCTTCACGTACTTCAAAACGCTTGAAACTTCGGATCACCTAAAAGTCACGCGCTTTGGGTAGTAGCCCTGACAGCCTTCTGGGGTTGTTGTCGCCTCGGGGAACTCCTTCCTATTTCACACTCAACCTTTCACCCTACTCGTAACATTACATTCAACTGTAACATCCGTGTAACATTGGTTCGAAATCGCTGCGTTCGTACTTTCCACATCCCCTGATCTAAAACTACTCGTGATTCCGGAATCGACTGTAGCCTTGTGGAACGGAACAATATTTGCTGTCCTATCCACGGCCTCACAAATCACATTTCAATTAATTGTCCTTCTCCTGATTATCCCCTTTTTGCATTCCGAAACGTCTCTCAATCTCTCACCTTATCAATTCTCACAAAGGACAACTTTCTCTCCTTTACAAATTTCTTTCACTTCTGTCATCAACCCCTCACACTTTTTCCAGGCTTCTGTGTTTCAAAAGACGTTGACACCATTCACGGCTATAGTCACCGTATTGGAGGCTCTGTCAAGTTACTATGTGACGGTGTTCCACCTCACATTGTTATGAAACACGGCGGATGGAGTTCCCTGTGTTTTCTCATTTATCGGAGACGACTGGATACTATCGTGCCTAACGCAGTTGCTCTTGCCTGGGAAAACTCTCGACGTCAATTCGCACACGATCATAATCTCACTCATATCCTGGACACAAACTGGTCCGACCATATTAATCTTTCATGTCTTGACATTTTCCAATAATAAACTCCCCCTACTCGTAATTTTACATCTCTCATGGGTTCCTTGTTCATCAGAGGGCACAGCTGGACGGGTAGGCATGACCGATGTAGAGCTGCGCCCGGGTGGGTATCTGCCGCTTCTGCACACGGAGCAAGTGTTTGTGCCTTCTGTCCACAGCATCGGTATTTGATCATTTCACAGCACGTCCGCAGCGCGTCCAAATCCAACCCAGCCTTGTCTAGATATGTCAGAAGCTGGAGCAGACCAAAAGGGTGTACGGCTGCGCCCCATCCCCAATGTTTTTTTTCCTATTATACCTCAGTTAGTTGCCATCCCTATAACGTAACTGAGGTATGTTTTCCACAAATCATTACTTACACATGTAACTTACTTTATCCATACCTAGCGCGCTACGGCGTCTACTAGGTAATTAATATAAGTTCGTTACTATCCCTATAATGTAACTGACTGCGCTACGGCGTCTACTACGGACGGATCTTTCTGATAGATTAGGTCTCTGTTAGGATATAAACAAAAGGTCCTGAAGCTGTGGTATAATTGCTACCCCACCTCCGAGAATATGTACTTTGTCGACCTCATCGCACGTCTTTTCATTTCTGGCACGAAGCTCTTGTGGGCTCCCGCAGAACAAGGTGGGCACTCATGACTTCCATTCCGATGCCCAAAACTACCAATTGCCTGTGAAGATGAGGACATTGCGACTATCATAAAAAATCTCCTTTATGATCACGATGTAGTATCCTCGGATTACCCTTCTATGTGCGCCACCAACGAGGAGCTTGAATTCCTTATGCAGAAAAGAATAGAAGAACATCATGCTCTATCTACTGGACAGGCAAATAAGATTCTGCCGCTGCACCTTGCGGCAAGTCTGGTTGAGGTATATCCACGTCATTTCTTCCTACACTATCACGTATTAGGACTCATCATTGTTAGCTAGCATACCACAAATGTTCGCTTGCTGAGAAGCTGAATATAGCACTCCTGAATTGGTGAGTTGGATCATGCAATGTCTACTCTCATGCGATGGACCTATCCAAGGTACCTGCTCTATATCGACAATGAATCTCCGAAGAACGTCACTCCATTCATCGCATTCCAGGAGCGTTTCCTTCGAAATTTACCTCAACTCGACCCCCTTCTCGATGGTCTGGCATCTTGCCTTCATGCAGTATATGATCTCTACCCTATCTACTTCGCAAATACAATTGTCAACTCCATATTTGATTCCATTGTCGGGACCTGTACTGAACCTTCACTCGATGTACAATCACAAAGTACTTCGTCGCTGTTTCCGTCGTTCCTTCGTCAACGAAACGGTGCAGGCTTGGCTTATGCCCTGATGATGTTCCCCGACTCCCTACAGCCTGTCAGCTATGTCGCTTGCTTTCAAGCCCTAGCAGATATGGATTTTTGGATTTCAGGCGTCAATGACATCCTTTCGTAGGTTTCATTCTAAGACCGGTGAAAACCTGGTTGGCCATTCTCATTGCCCTTACACTAGGTACTACAAGGAAAGCTGTTCTGGAGAAACCACAAACTACATCTCGAATAGAGCGATTGTGGAGGCTAAAACGCCATTGAGAGTTGCTTCAGACATTAGAAAGGACGTACTGCGTTCAAGGGGCTACATTTATAAGACACTATCGGCCACTGCCGGACAAGAAGCTGTTGAAATTTGGCAGACTTGGGAACGTGGCTTCATGTAAGTAAAAATACCTTGTTGTGATGAGACTCAGGTCAATGACATATTTTCTGTCCCTAGAACCTGGCATTTGCAGCAGGACCGTTATATGTTACGAGAACTCCGGATCAGCTGAAGATGATTGATAGATTATCATGAACACTCATATGCTTTAATCAAATTTTGAATCAGCCTTAGCGGTCTGCGCTCAAGTTACTTCTTTGCCTTCATCCCGTGCATATCCTGAAATTTAAAATTTAGCCTCATTCTTTCTCGAGACAAATTGATAGGTGTATTATATTGATGCGAAATGAAAGTGTTACTTTTATTCTAAAGTAGTCCAAGTGAAATTGAACTAGATTTTTAATTTAAAAGTTAAACTGTCGGAGGGCTAGAGCGAGAAGAGCTGACCATGGAGAAAGCAAGGATAGCTGCGAGAGGCAGGAGAGCCGACCGAAGACAATAATAGCTGACCATCGAGGAAGAACATGATGAAACACCACTTGTTTATTTGGTTACAAATGTGGGCAATACTAACTTGTAATTATCAATAGGAATGGGCTGCTGCAGCACAAGGCAATATCAAGATCTACAGTAGAGTTTTGTCAATGACTGTTTATAAGATTGAATAGTCAGAAAGAGACCAATAGTACAATTACTGAAGCAGAGAGAGAAATTCTAGCTACTGTTTATATGAAGCTTTGTCAAAGGATGTGATGTCTGACACTGGCTACTTTTCTATGACATCATTGTTTCATCATACATGCATATGTTTTCTTTGTTTCACTATGATGCGCTTATTATCTTTTTATGACATAACATACTTACATTCACGACTATAAATATTTTGTGGAGACCTGGAGTCATGTCATCTCTTGGCATCGACTCCAGGTACACTGTGTACCTTATGTCATCATATAACTTGTACTTATATCTCTCAGCATTGACTCCAGTCTATAACTTGATTGTCTACTGTACATGAATATATCATCATTATGCTATAATGCTGTGTCAGGTTATGAATCCTGCCATCATGAATGAGACCAATATTTCCAAAACATTACAGTTTCTGAAATTTAATGGTATGAACTACCATATCTGGTCCAACAACATGAAGTCAGCCTTATAGGCTAAGGCCTTGTGGGGTGTGGTATCCAGGAGAGAGCCTTGTCCTCTGAAACCACCCACCAAATATTCTGACCTCATGACCACTATGTGCTCTACTGGTGATCAGCCTCCTCAAGTCATCTATAAAGAGGGATCTGACTTGATGAAGGTGTTGCAGTCTAAAGATTTTTCAACTTGGCAGACTGCTGATGATAAATATGAGCACTGGCTCAATAAGAATGATTCCACTATGGGATTAATTTGTAACACTATTGAATACACCCAGCATGAGACTATAGTTGGCCTTGACAGTTCCCAAAAGATATGGGAACACATGCGGAAAAACTATGTTGATCAACAAAGTGGCATTAATGTCCACTACTACTATCAGCAGCTATATGTGAAAAAATGGGATGGTAACTCATCCTTGACTGATCATCTTGGGTTTTATATGAGCATCTATTGCCGTTTCATCGAAGCTGGTCACAATATTGACAATTATATTATTTTTAATGCTATGCTTCTTTCATTACCTTGTATCCCCACCTGGAAGGTCATTAAACAAAATTTATTGTTTCATGGTACTTTCCTCATCCTTGAAACCATAATGATGGAATTGTTATCTGTATATGACAGATGACCCTCAAAAATAACTCTATGAATAAAATGTTAGTGTTCCTGTCTACAAGGAACAACAATTTGAGTGGCAGTAGAGTGAAGTTTAACCAGAAGAGGATAGCCAGGACTAAATGCCAGCCAAAACCCAATGATGTCTGCCACAATTGTGGAGAGAAGGGACATTGGAGTCTGAAGTGTCCAAAGCCCAAGCAGGCTAAAAGCTCCGGAAGTACTAACATATCCATATCTGCAGCTGAACTCAGAGCATGAGAGGTCGGAAAGGTGCTCATGGCTACATATGACAGAATGTCCACAGGATTACTCCTTGATAGCACCACATCATACTACATGGTGGCTGATCTAGGTTATTATATCAATTATCAAGGGATCAAAAACCAGTATACAGTGGCTCAAAAAACTGTCCCAATGTTTCATACTTTTTGAAAGATAATATTTGCATGAAGGATGGGAAGTACCTAAAATCCTGATTAAATCATGTAAAATACTATGGCATCATAGCTACAGAATGAATTTAGGCTTATGTAATCGAGATCAAAACTGATGGAGCAATAGCCATTTTAAAATATTCACTCATTGGGACAGTTTTTTGAGCATCTCTAATTTTAGCATCTAGTACTTGTATGTCCTACATTTGCCTTAATAACTGCTTGAATCCTTCTAGGCATGCTTTCTATTAGTCTTTGGCATACCTCTGGTGGTATTTCTTCCCACTTCTTTGCAACCCTCTCCCATAATTCATGCACACTATGAGGTGTTTCATATTGCCTAAGTTGCTCCTTGAGGTACTTCCAGAGATGTTCAATAGAGTGGAGATCAGAGGATTGGGCTGGCCACCAAAGGACATCAAAGTTGTTGTCCTCAAACCACTTGTCAGCCCTCTTGGAGCTGTGTTTGGGGTTATTGTCCTGTTGAAAGTAGCAGGCACCCTCCTCCATCTCCAACTTCTCAAAGCTCTCCTTTGCTCCATCATTCAAAATTTCACAGTACTGCTCTGCATTCATGATTCCACCACCTCCACAAGCTTTCCTACTCCATTCCAACCTATACAGCCCCATACCATGAGATTATTCCCTCCTCTATGCTTCACAGTAGGTGTAGTTGTTCAGTCTGAGATGTCTTCTCCTCATAGCTTCCACACATACTGCTTCCCATCTGACCCAATCCTGTTAATCTTTGTCTCATCTCTCCACAACTCCTTTTTCCAGTCCTCTATAGTCCAGTTCCAATGCTCCTGAGCCTATTTAAGCCATACTTGTCAATGTCTAGCTTTGAGCATAGGAACTTTTCTCTTGGTAGCAGACCAATATCCTTCTTCCTTCAACACATTCTGGACAGTCTGGGGAGAGACAGGGTTGGAAATGATGTTGTTGATAAAATTGTTGTTGATAAAATTGGTGGCCCAGACAGCTGTATCAAGTCTCCTAGTTGAGATTTGGTGAACAATAGTCTGTTTATTATGTGAAGTAAGCTTAGCAGGATGGCCTCTAGCATAGTTTTTCTTGTCCATTTTCAACTCTCTACTAATTCTCCCAATAATAAACTTCCCTAGACTAGTTTTAGCCTCAATCTAGTGCAGAGAATATCCTTCAGCAAGAAGAGAAGCAATAACAGAGTGTTGTGCAGGAGGAGTAACTTCTATAATAGTGGTCAAAGGCCAAGATGTGGTTCAACCAGCTTGAACTACTCCCAAATATATCTAAACATGGTCACATGACTCTGTCTGTATTCCCACATGCAACTTACTCCTTGTTTCTGACTAAAACAAGAATAATTAGAGATGCTCAAAAAACTGTCCCAATGAGTAAATATTTTAAAATGGCTATTGCTCTATCAGTTATAATCTCAATTATATAAGCTTATGTTCATTCTGTAGCTTACTTGTCACTGGCAAAGGAATGATTGCATTTTGGACATACCTTCCCTCCAGAACTAATGATGTTCAATTGCACAATGTACTACACATTCCTACACTTGAAGCAAACCTTATCAGTCTTGGTCTATTGCAATGAGCCGGAGCAACCATTAATGGACTCACTTATGGGATAAGCCTCTCATGGGATAACCGGAGTTTATGCATGTAAATCTCATTGGATCCCATGGTACCCTATATCACATTGAGATAATGACAATGGGAATAACTAATAACCATGTCATGTACATTGCAAGTGAGTCTATAATGTGCTTGTAGCACTGTTGCCTAGGACACATTAGCCCTTGAGCCATCAAATATATAATAGATCAACAGATGGTCACTAGGATTAAAATAAAGCTGCTGCAGAAATTCGACCAGCTCTGCAGTGAGTGTGCAAAAGGAAAGTCTATTTGACCTCTCTTGCCTGACACTAGTCAGACTAAATATTGTCAGGGGACTCCTCATTTCTTCCTTTATTCACTCCTCATCTCTTCACTCTGCCTTCTTTCATTCTCTTATTTCTTCTGGCATTATTTCATTTTACTGTATATATTCTTTCAACACTATCTGTTAGTACTATTCTCAGCCCTTGAGGTGCTCTGGTTCTTTAGCTACTATTCAGACAAGTGTGGGTCCTTCAGCACCGCTTCCAGACCACTTATATAAGCCAGAGTTTGCCAGAGTTTGCCCCTTATTTGTACAATTGTTTGTGTAGGCAATTTTCAAGTTTTTAAGGTTTTATTGTACTGTACAGTTGTTTCCCACACTTCAGAGGCCCCAGAAGCATCCAACCTGGCATAGGAAATCCCTAGACTTGTTCTCTCTGGATCTCCCTCTGCTAGGTGAGTAGCTATCATGATATTGTCAGTATATATTCTAATACACTTTGGATCTCCCTTTGCTAGCTGTGTGACTGAGCCACAGCCTCTAGAGGTTGCCCTTACAAATATGAGCTAAATGAGCTGCTCATTATGGATATCACCAGACCAATGAGTGTTGCCACCTGGGACAGTAATCATTATGCTATGGTTACCATAGAAGCCAGCAAAAGAAATTTCACTGGTCACCTACTCAAAACTAAGGACAAAGTAAATGACACTGTTTGTGATACTACTGCCTTATATGAAAGAAGTGGTGGCAAGTTTGTCAAATGCATCAGGATGGACAATGGCAGTGAGTTCATGAATTCAACCTTACAAAAGTTCTATGCCTTAAACAGTATCAAGCATCAGACCACCAATCCATATTAACCTCAGCAAAATGGCATAGCTGAATGTAACCTGAGTTACGAGTTAGAACTATCTTGTGTGTATCACACAGTGCTAAATCAGACCGCAGTATTGGATTTGACTAGTACTTAGAGTGAAAACAAGATGTTGTCTTATGTAATACTCTACTGGATAATTATAGCGTCGTTGACGCTAGTACTATGTGTGACTCCGTTACATACCCTCCAATGAGACCGAATACTCGGTCTTAGGAAGGAAGTTGGAGCGAGAGGTAGGGTGCACAATAGTGCAAACACCCGATGAATAACACGCGTATTGCGTGGTGCCAAACATTAGCATTTATTTGCAGTGTAGATGTGTCATCTAGACACACTGGCGTCAGTCCTTATCAGACAAGTGTGCATGTTGCGCCAGCAGTGGAAGCAATATGAATATATGTATATCAAAATAAAAAAAAAAAAAACAAAAATTGATTGACTCCTCCTCTGGGTCCGCTGTATCTACACGCAACTCTGGAGTGCGTATCAGCTGAGATGTTTTGAGTGAATTACTCTGAGGTACCTACACACAAAATATGGGTCTAGGACCCGTCCGGCGATGCTCCCGCACCCACTCCTGGCTCCGTCACCATTGACTCCTCCTCCAGTGCGACGTTAATCGTGGAAGGGGGAGGCGCTGATTCTGTCCTCGGTGGGGTGATAGGCCCCTCAACTACAGGCGTGTCTACCACCATAGACTCAGTTAGTGCAACGTTAATCGCTAAAGCTTTGGTGGTGAGCGTACCATGCTCTGCCGTGCGTGACAGGAGATTGACCCGGATTGGGTCCATGTCAGCTGTAGGCAGGTCATGCACTGCCATGCATTTTAGGAGGCAGACCTGGTTCAGGTCCATGCCAATGAGATAGTAGAGGCCATTGGCCTCGGGGTTTACGGGAAGACAACTTTCCTCATAGTGCTTGAACATAAGACGATAATGATCGTCTTCGGTCATCTCCCGCCAGCCATCCCATTGTGGGATTGCAGGAGGGGTACCGTATTTGTCCAAGCGCTCCATGCGCTTGTTGTCAATGTTGCGGAAGATGTCCATAGACATCGTGGGGGCATGGAATTGCTGTTCCAGGAAGACCACTCCGTATGTATACGCGTGGTCCACCCAGTCGGC
>QFEW01004000.1:0-12606 GCA_003316525.1 Termitomyces eurrhizus | reverse complement strand
TATTATTTTGTTTTGTACTACATAGTCAATAGACCAGACTGGTCTGATTCTGTGCAGTGTGAACATTAAGCTCACAATTCCTGTAACTTTGTTACACTATAGTAAGGTTAGGCACTTTGCTAAAAAGTGCCCAGCCCTGCCTAAGGCACACATCCGTGTGGCCTATATGGCCACAGCCCCCAGTGAAATTGTCAGACGTTAATGCAATATGCATTCATGAGCTGAAAGAGCCACTAGTACTCCAGTTGGGAACTGTAAGAAGCTGTGGTATAGTTCAGTTTGGTGCTGAGGTAAAAATTAAGATGTCAGGAATGTCAACTAAGGAGTATGTGGATATAACAAATTTTGATCGCTATGATATAGTTATTGGTATGTCTTTTATGCATAAAAACAAGATGTTCCTGGACTTTGTGAACAACATAGTCATTGTGAATGGTAGGCCTCTGAAGGTGGAAAAAGTAGTTCTGAGCAACACAAATGGTTGCTTAAGGCACTATTGCACAACAAAGAGGCATCACCATGAGCACAACTGACTAAATAGTTGCAAGAGAGCAACTGTGCAGGAGGTGGAAGACAAGTAAGTTCCACTGAAGAGCCTGCCAGCAGATTTGCTGGCTATTCTGATATCAGAGAAAGAGTTTCAAAAAACTCTGGAAAGAGGGAAGTACCCATGTGGAAAGCCTAATTGGGCCAGACAGCATAAGAATAAGTGTGATAAATATGTAATGAAGTTGCTGGAATGCCAGCTAACTAGCTCTCAAGTGAGAGTGGAGGATCCTATTGAGAACAAGGTATATAGTATGATGGAAAATGTGGGCAGCACCAGGTCGCTAAGAAATTGACCAGTGCCTCAGCCAGGAGTGCAATAAGCATACAATCCACGAATGCCATAAGAGTGGAATGAGTTGGTAGTGTCAATGGTTATGCATACTATAGAGAGGATGCAGGCAATCCAGACAGGAGAGATATACCATCATGCACAAGAGAATGAGATTTCTGAAGCATCAGATATTATATTTAATGGGGTATTGCTAAGAGCACAAAGTGTGCAATCGGCATTGAACATGACAAGGGTAGCAAGGAGGCAGCTAGTTGCAAGGCTAAATCCGAGAGATCCTACAGAAGAGCACATACATGCTTTACAGAAGCAATTCAAACCAAAGGCTCAACTGTGTGTAGCACGTGCACCAAAAAGAAAAGGTAAGGCTGCAAGCCTTATGAAGAAAGATATTCCATGACTGCACCAGCACTGGCAGCACAAATTTGTGGATATTGTCAATGAGACAAAGGAGGAGCTTCTTCTTTGGAGGGAGGTTAATCATGAGATTAACCTTATTGACAAAAATAAGCAGTACAAATACCACTTGCCTTGCTGCCCAAAAGCACTGCAAGACCAGCTTTGTAAAAAAACAAATAGATATATGAACACATGATAGTGGGAACCATGGCCAGCGGTGCAAGCTGCACCCTTATTGTGTATTTCTAAGAAGGATGGGACATTACAAATGGCGTTGAATGTGCAGCAGCACAATGATAATACTGTTAAAGATGTAATTCCTCTCCTGAATTAGGAAGTCATATGTAAAGATATTGCTAAGGCTAAGTATAGGTCAAAAATCAACCTAACAGATGCTTAAAAACAGGTTTGCATAAGTGAAGAAGACATACTGAAAACACTGTTTTTGTTCCTAATGGAGATATTTGTGAGCAATATAATGCAAATTGGCAATGCAATGCACCAGCAATATTCCAGAGATTAATAACCTCTATTTTCTGAGATGTTATCAGGAAGTTCATGCACATCTACTTAGACAATATTTTTATCTTTTCAGACTCTCTTGATGTAAGGGCAACTTCTAGAGGCTGTGGCTCAGTCACACAGCTGGCAGAGAGAGATCCAAAGTGTATTAGAGTATGTACTGACAATATCATAATAACTACTCACCTGGCAGAGGGAGATCCAAAGAGAACAAGTCTAAGGATTCTCTATGCCAAGTTGAATGCTTCTGGGGCCTCTGAAGCATGGGAAACAACTGTACAGTACAACAAAACCTTAAAAACTCAAAAATTGCCTACACAAATAATTGTACAAATAAGGGGCAAACTCTGGCAAACTCTGGCTTATGTAAGTGGTCTGGAAGCAGTGCTGAGGGGCCCACACTTGTCTGAATGGTAGCTAAAGAATCAAAGCACCTCAAGGGCTAAGAATAGTACTAACAGATAGTGTTGAAAGAATAGAAATAGTAAAATGAAATAATGTCAGAAGAAATAAGAGAATGAATGAAAGAAGAGTAAAGAAATAAGGAGTAAAGAAAGGGAGAAATGAAGAGTCCCCTGACAATTGAGGAGCATGAGCAGTACTTACAGATCGTGTTTGAACAACTGAGAAAAGCAAGCCTCTACCTCAAATGGAAGAAGTGCAAATTATATGCACCCAGTATAGATTGTCTTGGTCATGTCATTGATGAGAAGGGTATACATCCAGATATGGATAAACTCAATCAAATTTGAGAGTGGCAGACACTGTGCACATATAACAATATCTAGTGGTTTGTTGGCTTCAGGGTGGTAGGCTGTGGAAGTGTGGAGTTTGATATGGAGGAGGTGATACAGTTCTCTGATAAACTTGGCCACAAACTGAAGTCTGCAGTCTGAAACAAGACATAGACATCTGACAACCCATGGAGTTTTCAGACATGCTTCCAATACAGATTAGCAGCACCCATGGCAGAGCAAGTGGTGTGTGTCAGAATAAAATGAGCATGCTTGCCACAGAGGTCTACTACCACCATGATTGCATTATATTCATGAGAATCTGGTAACTCCACAATGAAGTCTACTGAGGCCATGCTCTAATGCTCAGCTGGAATAGGCAGAGGATGTAGCTGTCCCATGAGAAGCTGATAACAAGGCTTAGTCCAAAGGCAGAGATTGCAGGTGGAGGTGCAGAAGCCTATATACTGTGACATCTGAGGCCACCAGTAATTCCAGGAGACCAGCTCCAGTGTCTTCCATCTGCCAGGATGACCTGCCACCTGAGAGTTATGATGCTGCTCTACAATCTGCCTTTGGAGGTCTGGCAGGTTGGGAACATAAATGCGTCCCTGGAAGGTGAGAAGACCATTCTTCAAAGACCACTCATCAGTGCAGACAAACTTTACTCCAGTTTTCTCTTGAGCATGCAAGGCCAGGGCAGCCTTAGCTACCAGATCTTCTTGAGTGCCCTCCTGGTTACCTTGGTGGATGTCTCAAAGAATGCTTACTTCTTCTCCTTGGCCAACCACACCCTCTAGAACATGGATCACAAACAGTTCTGGCTTCAGGAGTACAATATTGTCATTGTTGCTCGCTTCCAAACCATGGTCTGCTCATCTAGAAAGTGCGTCTGGCTTGCCCATGCTCCATCCAGGCTTGTGATGTAGGGAGAAGTCAAAGTTGGCCAGATACAAGAACTATCAAGCCTGTCAGCAGTTAAGTTTCTTGGCCGTCCAAAAGTACTCTAAGTTCTTGTGATCAGTTCATACCTCGAATTTATGTCTGGCACTCTCAAGGAAATGTTGCCACTCCTCAAATGACCAAATGATAGCTAGCATCTCCTTGTCATAAATCTCATGATTTTGCTCCACGGCATTAAGACTTTTGGAGTAGAAAGCTACAGAATGCTACTTACCATTCTTTTTTGACTATTGAGAGAGGACAGCTCCAGTAGCAAAATCTGAGCTATCAGCTTCAACATGGAAGGGAGAGTCGTCATCTGAAAACAGGAGGACAGGCTTTGAAGTGACAGCATGTTTGAAGACATCAAAGGCTGTCTGCTGCACTACATCCCAGTGCCAAGGAGCATCCTTAGTGGTGAGATCAAAGAGGGGCCAGGCATGATGTGAGAAATCCTGAATAAACCTCTGGTAGAAGTTGGTGAAGCCCAGAAAGGCCTGAACCTCCTTCTTGTTCTTAGGCTCTGGCTATTCCACCACACCAGCCATCTTGACTGGGTCCATCTCAGCCATTCCATGAAAGATGATCAGTCCAAGATATTTGACTTTAGTCTGCTAAAACTTGCACTTCTCTGGCTTAAGATAGAGCTTGTGTTGGCAAAGACATTCCAGTACAATGTGTGTAATCTAATGATGCTCCTCTAGAGTCTTGGTATAGATGAGGATATCATCAAGATATACACATACAACACCTTCTGCTATGAGTTCTTGGAAAATATTGTTCATCATGGTCTGGAAGGTGGCAGGGCTATTAGTGAGGCCAAAGAACATTACCAGAGGTTCAAAGAGTCCATGATTTGTTTGGAATGCTGCCTTCCACTCATCACACTCTTTGATGCACACATTGTTGTAGCCCCAGTGGACATCCAACTTGGTGAAATAGTGTGCACCTCAGAGGCCATTGACAAGCTCTGAAATGAGTGGTAAGTGATAGTGATTCCTCACAGTCATTGCATTCAAGACTCAGTAGTCCTGAACCAGATGTAGAGATTCATCCTTCTTCTTAATGAAGAAGACTGGAGAGGCCATCAGAGACTTTGAGAGGCAAATGCAACCACAGTCTAAATTCTCTTGCAAAAAGACATCAAGCTCATCCTGTTCTCTAGGAGAGAGAGGATAGACCTTGCAGCTAGAGGGCTCAGCATTGGGCATGAGCTCAATAGCATGGTCCCACTGCTTATGCTCTGGCAGAGAGTTAAATGATGCCTTGAAGAAAACATCCTCAAAGTCTTGCAGGTAATGAAGAACTACACCTCAAAACAACTTAGGAGCATAGTTAGCAGCTGCTGGGAAGTAGTTTGGCTAGCTCTAATCTCTGCTACAGTTGGTGGAAGTCATAATGTAGTTGCATAAATCCTATCACCTGTCTCAATAGCCTCGTCTGGTAACTCCAGGTCAGGAGCACACTCAAATTCATCCTCACATCCATCTTCCATCTGGGCTTCACTTGCTACACCTTGAATGTCCTCATAGAGGGCCTCTCTATAAGGGAACGCCAAGGGGGAAGGATCCAGTAGGTCAAGGTTTGCAAAGGAAGGTGTTCAACTTGGCAAGCCTAGATAGCAGCACATGCACAGACTGACTTTCTATGCTCCTCTCTAACTTCCTTGACACATGTGGAACACTATCAAGGGCAGTGGCTCATGCTCACCTTACCCTTGGCCCAGTCAATCTCAGAAGTGATCACATAGCCAGGAGAACCCAAGTATCATGTCCTGCTTTTCTAGGCTAGTGACCACAAAGATAGCATGTTCAGAATGAATCTGATAGCAAAAGACTAAATCCACCACTGAGCAGATGGATCCAGCTTCATTGAGTGTGCCATCAATGTTATAGACTGGAATAGGATGAGAGAGGAGTTGGGTAGTGAGCTAGTGTTGTTCCACATATTTAGTGTCCAGAAAGAGTCCAGTAGCACCACTGTCCAAGAGAGCTATGACACTTCGAGTCTGCTGAGTGTCAGTTGTCTCAATCTCTCCATTCAGATGCAGAGAATTGGGAGAAGAAGTGGAGGCAACAACATAGCAATGAGGAAGACCAAGGGGGTATTTTGTATGTCAGAGAAGATGCTTACAGTTTCAGTCAGAGAATCATGAACAGGGAGCGGTATATTGGAAGATTCTACTGATAGACATGTGAACTGATTAGCACCAGGTGGTGGAGGCATACAACTCATCTATTGCTTTATTGAAAACCCTTCCCTGCAGAACCAAAGAACCCATCCAATAATTCTGCTACAGCTTCCACAGGACCCAAGAACTCCTCCAAAGGTTCTGTTTCAGTCTATACATCTGGGAAGAGGTTTCCTCAGATGTCTCAGGCAGCAAGAAGCTGGAAAAGGAGCTCTTTCTGCTCTAAGGCTGAGAGATAGCGCACCTCCAACTCCTGGGGGCAATATTGAGCGAAGTGACCAGGCTTCCCACAGCAATGGCAAAGGAGAGGAAGGGAGGAATGTTGATGAGAGACATCAACATCTATAGGTACTCCAAGAGGAAGGAAATGCATTGCAGGTACCTGAGCTGGGGGTGGAGCATGAAATGGAAGGGAAGGCTGAATAGGATGATGAGCAGAAAAAGATGCCTGTGAGGTGGAGCAAGAGGCAGTTCCATGGTGGAGCTCACATCATAACTCCATGAGCTGCCACTGATCATGTGCTACCTAATATCAGGTCTCAATACTTATGTTGTCAGGTCGTCCCTCAGCCATGCTGTTGATCCAGTCTATGAGAAAGGGAAGGAGGCCATCTCAGAAGGTGAGACAGAGCTGAAGACCATCCAGATAGCAGGCCTGTTCAGCAAGAGCTCTGAAGGAGTTGATGTACTCATCTAAGGTCCACTTCTCCTGCCCATATCGATGAGGATCTTGGAGAGTGAGGGCTGCCACCTTAGCAGAGTTCAAGAGAAAGAACTCTGTCCAAAACACCTTCTTAAACTGATCCCAACTTCCAAAGCTCTCCACTCCTTCAGGGTGTCAGAAGACTTGTAGTACATATGTTGAAGCTCACCCAGACTTTATGTAGGAAAGAACCCAAGCAATCTTGAGAGCATCAGAGGGGAAAGCCTCACCACTGAGCTGAATATAGGTGATGCATGACTGCAGAAAATACTTGCCTATTGCTTAATTACCATTGAATGCATCTGAGAGTGCTGGGTGAGGAATAGGGGAGGCCCCAAAGCAAGGGACTGGAGATATGTCAGCTCTGACTGGAGGCACCTGGAGATGAGTAGGAGTGAGAGGGAGGCACTCTAAGAGGGCCTGAAGGAAATAGGAGATGGTGTCTGTGGCCTGACATAATCCAGCAAGTTCAGTGGTGTGAAGGGTGAGGGAAGCTTGAGTAGTCTGCACCTGAGTCTCCAGAGCAAGCAAGCAACTCCAGGCATCATCCTGAGGGGCAGAAGTGTCCAGGAGAGTGTCTGAGGGGGCAGGTTGGGTCATAGAAGCAACAGAGGTGCAGGGAGTAATCCAGTGGGGGAGTGACCTACAGGGGCAAGAGAGGGCTCAAGCAGGCTGAAGGGAGCTCCCAGACTGAAATGTAGAGACTTGTTCTGCTGTAAGGGTGACCTCTAGAGGCTGTGGCTCAGTCACACAGCTAGCAGAGGGAGATTCAAAATGTATTAGAGTATGTACTGACAATATCATAATAACTACTCACCTGGCAGAGGGAGATCCAAAGAGAACAAGTCTAGGGATTCCCTATGCCAGGTTGAATGCTTCTGGGGCCTCTGAAGCATGGGAAACAACTGTACAGTACAACAAAACCTTAAAAACTCAAAAATTGCCTACACAAACAATTGCACAAATAAGGGGCAAACTCTGGCAAACTCTGGCTTATGTAAGTGGTCTGGAAGCAATGCTGAGGGGCCCACACTTGTCTGAATAGTAGCTAAAGAACCAGAGCACCTCAAGGGCTGAGAATAGTACTAACAAATAGTGTTGAAAGAATAGAAACAGTAAAATGAAATAATGTCAGAAGAAATAAGAGAATGAATGAAAGAAGAGTAAAGAAATAAGGAGTAAAGAAAGGGAGAAATGAAGAGTCCCCTGACAATTGAGGAGCATGAGCAGTACTTACAGATCGTGTTTGAACAACTGAGAAAAGCAAGCCTCTACCTCAAATGGAAGAAGTGCAAATTATATGCACCCAGTATAGATTGTCTTGGTCATGTCATTGATGAGAAGGGTATACATCCAGATATGGATAAACTCAATCAAATTTGAGAGTGGCAGACACTGTG
Organism: Termitomyces eurrhizus; assembly: GCA_003316525.1. NCBI lineage: Eukaryota > Fungi > Basidiomycota > Agaricomycetes > Agaricales > Lyophyllaceae > Termitomyces > Termitomyces eurrhizus. Next base: position 4,877 of record QFEW01004000.1, on the reverse strand, counting down.
CACATATAACAATATCCAGTAGTTTGTTGGCTTAGTGAACTATATTGGTAACTTTTTACCAGATATCACAGCATACACAGGGCTGCTGATGGCCATGACCCAGAATGGGTCCCTCTTTCATTGGAGACCATTGCATCAGTGGTGCTTCAAAATGATTAAGTGCATCTGCACAAAGACGCTGGTTATCCGGCTTATTGATCTACACATCGATAAGCCCATCTGGCTCATATGTGATGCATTAAAAACAGGAGTTGGGGCAATGTTTGGCCAGGGTAAAACATGGCAAACTTGCTGGCCAGCAGGATTTATGTCCTGTAAGTTCACTGCTGCATAGTAGAACTATGCTGTACATGAGTTAAAAACACTTGCTATCTTGGAAGCCCTCCTGAAATGAGAGGATAAACTAATGGGCTATAAAATCCATATTATTATGGATTATAAAGTGCTTGAGTTCTTCAAGACTCAGGTACATTTATCACCATGACAACATTGCTGGATTGACTACATGTTGTGATATCAGTTTGATATCACCTATGTAAAAGATGAACTGAATAAGGTTGCAGACTGTTTGTCTTGATATTTTGAAAATGATACTTGAGATGATGTCCATGATGTGCATAATTACATCCAAGTAGACAGATGAATTGACTCAGAGGGCAAGGACTTGCCTCTGCATAGGTTCCAGAAAATCAAGGAACATACAGTCAAATTATGTGCCATGTGCATGCAGGAAGCACATTGTAGCAAGTGACTGCAAGAATAGCAAGAAGCTCAAGATATCAAGGCTCAAATGCTGGTGGAACATGAGGCTAGTTAGCTTCAGGAGGAGATAAGGCAAGAGATGCCTTTCAGTGGTGTCAAAATGACTCTACAGCATGCGCTGAACTTGCATGACCACCAGTCTGCACCAATAAGCTTAGACAATGTGCTGTTCCACACATGCATCTAGCAGGGATACAAAAATAATAGTCTCCTTGTAAAGATTATGAACCATCCACAGGCACATCTGTGCTTTATGATCAAGCACCAGCTTGTGTACCTAGCCTGACCCACAAGATCCAAAGTCATCTGCATTCCCCAGGAGCAGTTGCTAATTACGACTATCCTGAAGCAGGCCCACCAAATAGTAGGCCACTTAAGAACTCAGAAAACATTGAATTATGTGCATTGCTGATATTGGTGGCTGCAGATGGCCAAAGAGATGAGTCAATTCTGCTCAACATGCAAGCAATATCAATAGTCAAAAGTCTCAACTCTGAAACCTCTTGGAAAGCTACATTCGCTTCTGATTCTTGTAAAACCCTGAAATTCCATAGGAATGGACTTTATTGGCCCATTTCCTGAGTCAAAGGGCTTTAACTACCTGTGGATAGTGATCTGCAGAATGACCAGTATAGTCCATTTCATTCCAATAAGAATGACTATGACAGCTGGAGACTTGTCCTGGATCTATCTCAAGGAGATAGTATGCCTACATGGATTGCCCAGCTCAATTGTAAGCGATCAAAATACTAAGTTTACTTCTAAATGGTTGAAGGAGTTACACAAGCTACTAAGAGCAAAATTGCTCATGTCAACATCTTTTCATCTGCAAACAGATGGGCAAACTGAATGCATGAATAGAAATGTTGCACAGATACTGTGAGCATTTGTATGCCCTGACCAAAAGGAATGGGTAGATTGATGCCCACTCATGGAATTTGCAATTAATGCAAGTATATCAGAAACTACAGGATATTCACCCTTTGAACTCAATAGCAGCTACGTGTCATCCATGATTCACAAACTTTGCACTGACAAAGTCATTCATGTGAGGATAAAACAGTTTGTGTGCAATGCACTGAGGAACTTAGCAAACATGCATGACATGATTATAGAATTGCACATATAGCAAACAAGACATGCAAATAATCACAAACAGGACAAACCAGACATTGAAAAGAGTAGTCTGGTCTACTTGTCCATGAAGAACTTGAACCTGCCAAAAGGCAGAGCGAGTAAGTTGTGCTCTAAGTGGATTGAACCATATTGAGTCCTCAAAGCTGAACCTTGCATGTCAAACTACACGTTGGAACTGCCCTCTGTGCTTCAGGCATGCAGAATTATTCCTAAATTTCATGTGTCACTATTGTGACCATACATAGCCGGTAGTAATGCGCTATTTCTGAATTGTGCATCCCTTGTGCTGAGCCCAGAGGGAGAGTTCTGGCACACACCGTGCCTGCACCTCTGGTGGCTCAGCCATTGTCATTGTCATTGGCCCCAGATAAACTGGGGCCATCTCATCATTGTCATGGCTGCAAGCCACCGCTTGACATCTCCAAATTGGAGGTGATTGCCTTTCTAGCTGGCATTCCCATGCAAGCAGGAGAGAGTCAGATATTGTTCATGCTTCCTGTTTTAATGCTGGCCTCACTGGCAAAATATCATATGGTCATGTTGACTCCAGACCCATGCACACCCATGCAATATGATAGTCTGGTAGCAACTAAGAGCAATAAGCCCATGTCTGGAAAAGGCAAAGCCCTGGTGATGTCTCTGTCTGACAAGAGCAACTATGGAGAGTTGACCTCAGAGCAGGAGGAGGAGAGGGAGGAAGAATAATCAGCAGCTGACCTATTCCACTGAGTATTGCGCAATAAGCACATTGCAAAGAAGAAGGTGCAACATGCCAAGGAGTTGCAGACCCTTTGCTATAGGGCTGAAGATGAATTTTTAGAAAGAATTTCCAGTGGCTTGGGGGTGAAGATCTGGGCCCCGCTTAATATTGAGTGGATGAATTTATACTTTTGAGGAGCACTCAGCTACTGCACCTACTATTTGTATTTGTTGAATATAGTGCTGATGAAAGCAGATGCTAATAGAGCAGTGTCTTCTGAGTACAACACTGGGCAGCGAGCCTATATCCCTGGCACAATTGTCTACAAGCATGCTCCTCATTGTCTCTCCTGCATTCCTTTAGAGCTGATTTGGCTCTACAAATATTATATGAATGTGCACATCCCTCATCACAACAGAATTGTTGTATACATGCTGATTACAAAGCTTCAAATATTTACCCAGCAAACAGTGGAAGCTCTCTACAACCAAATGATGAGGCTCCTTATGATGGAGCCACAATACCAAGACCTTGTCAACCTAATGCAAGGGCCTGACAACCTCGTGCTTGTCAAATGACGACACATTCCAGGGTGCTATCTGTGCACAAAGAAAGATGGATCTGTCATACTGTGCATTATGCACGCACCTGATCCAGCCACACCATTCGACTTAGACCAACTCACACAGTACATACTGGTCTTCAGACATCCTAGTTTGGAGAACACGTACCAGAGCATTGCAGTTGACCTCACCTACCACATGCATTGGCAAACCCTCTTTGGGTTTGCCTTGTGTTGAGCTCTTTGCACTAATAGTGCAGCCAAACCTGTAATTGTTCAATGCATAACACTGATTATGGTCAGACTGGGCATGCCTCCACAATATCTCTGGACATCTTTTGGCAGATTAATGATGAGCACATGGAGCGTCTCACAAAATATAGCACCTCTTCTGCTATCTCACAGTGGAATGAGTGGAAGAAGATAACTGAAGACAATCACTACTGCCTCATGTTCAAACATGACAAGGAGAATCATCTTCACATCACTTTGGAGAACAATGGCCTCTACTACCTCATCAGTGATGACACCAACTGTAGTTGGATGTGCTGGACATATATGTAGTACAACGCCATCTCCAGTGCCTGGCATGCATGGTTGTGAGGAGTTCTGACAGGGTCCCAGTGTGCTCAAGCAGATGCGATAGAATGATGCACTAAATGATAGCACCTCGGGTGCTACCTAGCAAACAGTAAGCGCCGTAGTTTAAGCAAAGATAAAGAGAAGAAGATGAGTAGCGCAGTATAATGTGCCCGTAGGTGGCACTGTAAATGACAAAGCTAGCACCCAACTTAGTGACGAAGTTAGGCAGAGCTAGCACAATTTAAATGCTAAGTATAACTGGGTGCTTAAGAAGTTACAATTCGTTTTTTTTTATGTACATGTGAAGTAGCTATCTTATATAGTATGCACTACTGTGTTTTCCAAGCTAAGTCCATTTATAGTGCTACCTCTTAGCACCTCTTCTCATGGTTCCCTCTAATGGTGACCTGTCAATGGTGACCAACAGTAACTCTAAATTGACTTAGAATTATACAGGTCTGCTCACTCTTAATATAATTCCAATTGGCCAGGCTGCTCTGGAATATGGTCAGAAAATCCTTGACAGATGCTGTGAGCGCTAATGTTGGCACCACTCATTGTATCAATTTCTAACAGGTCCAGATGTTGGGTTTAAGTATATCCTATGCTATCGTCATTGATTCTTTTAGACTTCTGATTGAGGTGTCTCATCAAATTGCATCACTTAATGCTGACCCCTTCTAAAAGTGATTGGGGTTTGGTCAGAGTCCACCTCCCATTGTTGTGTTAGTGCTATATGTTCCAAACCTCCCAATGTAACCGGAGTTACGAGTTAGAACTATCCTGTGTGTATCACACAAGTGCTAAATCAGACCGCAGTATCGGATTGACTAGTACTTAGAGTGAAAACAAGATGTTATCTTACGTAATACTCTACTAAACGATTATAGCGTCGTTGACGCTGATGGTAATACGGCTGAGTCCGTTACATACCCCCCAATGAGACCGAATGCTCGGTCTTGATCACGGGAGGGAGAACGAAATGAAAGATGCACGGTAGTGCAACAACGATGAAAGATGCACGGTAGTGCAATAACGGATGGATGCACGCGTATTGCGTGGCTGCACGATGTTAGCACTCATGCGTAAGGAAGATGTGTCGTCCGGACACAATCGGAAGCAGTCCTTATCAGA
>QFEW01003995.1:0-12065 GCA_003316525.1 Termitomyces eurrhizus | reverse complement strand
AGGGGAGGCACACAGCCTCGAGTTATTGCGGGGAGGAATGGAGAGGGGAGGGAAGTGGGGAACCTTGAGGAGGGTTTATTCATGCCATGAAGTCCACCAATGGAGGAGGTTTTCACTCATGGGCTGATGCCCACTGGTGGCCGCTGACACACATTGACGTCCGCTAGTGTCTGCTGGGATCCGCCGTGCCTGCATGCGCATGTGTGTGCCCACCTTTTATCGATTCAGTAGACCGTGTCATACAGCATATTGTGACACATCCACGGCTCTGTATTCTACGGCACTGTGGGGACTGCTCCGCTCCAGTGTAGCAGACTCTGCTAGACACGTATGGTATGGCACAAAGCAAGCTCCTGTACAACGTATGACACGTACCGTTGTGATGTCTCTATGTGCAAAATAGAACAAATGTGGAACTTCCTGACAAGACCCAGGATCTGTTCTAAGAAGTGCATTGTCTGCAATACAATATCCTTGCAAAGCTTATCACACCTTTACAGGCTGGTTGTAACAGAAGCTGCAATGTTTATTTGGGCAATATGATGTGAGAGAGTGATTAGAAACAATGACAAACCTCACAATGTGGTAGAAATTGCTAATAGATGAAGCTCAGTAATCAGTAAGAGAGTGGAAATTGACCTCAAACTCACCAATAGAAAATTGAGAAAGAAGTCTATCCTACTTCTGTTAGTAATGTAAACATAGGAGGGAACTGGAGTCATTGATATTACACCATGGATAGAGGCACTGTAAGTGACCTCAGGCAGGGTTTTAGTAGATAGTAGGCCTTACTTGAGAATTGGTATCAGATAAATAAAATCTGAGGATCTTTAGCCTCACATACATGCATAAAGCATTTCCTTGCAAAGATTGTTATTATCACTGCTTTGATAAGGAACCTGATTTAAAATCCAGATGTGCAGACATGCAGGTGAGAAGAAGACACCCAGAGCATCAGCCATCTTACCAGATATACTATTTCAAAAAAAAAAAAAAAAAAAAAAAAAACAGTATACTGCCCTTGACTTGGACATAGTTAAGAGTAAATTGTAGATTTGTGTAGTCACATGAATAGACACTGATGATACTGAAATAATTGAGCTACGTGCACTATTACTAGTACAGCTACTGAGTCAATATTGCTTTGAGTGTGCTAAGTGTGTGTGAGAGTTCTGGACAAGTCCCAGAAAACACATGGTAGGCAAGAAGTATGTGGCAAAGAAAGTAGATAGTTGAAGGTACATATATAAGGCTCTAAACATAGCAAGAAAACACTAAAAGGCACTAAAAAAAGGTGCTAAGAGGCACAGAGAAGTACTAAGAAGCATTCAAAAGAAGTACCAAGAGGTGCTAAGTATTAGCATGTAGAATAAAATAATAAAACACAGAATTGCTTAGCAAATCTAAGCACAAATATCAAGCTATAGTTGCAAGGCAATAAGAGGTTGTAGAAAAAGAGAAAGAATGAGAGAACTAAAGCAGAGTCCTTTTGCTAATATGGTCAACTAAAAAAGTAGTCTGTTGCATAGAGTGATCAAAATAGTGGGATATAATCTCTTATTGCCAAGTTGATGTGTTACTAACAAAAAGTAAGTGTTTATACTAAAAGAAGTTGGCTGAATGTAAGTAAATGCTGTGAATTAAACTATATGGTAAAAGATCTACAATTATGCTGTCTGTCTGAGTTGGCAAGGTGCTAAGTGATGTCAGATGCCAAGGTAAAACTTCTAGCTGCCTGTTATAGAAAAACTTCTTCATTCCTGGACTGTTGATGACACCTAAAAGTTGGTTAGTAGCAGACACAGTTTATGGCTACTGATCAGAGAATATGCATTGGGCATGCTAAGTATTTGAGGGAGTCCTGGGCAGGTCTCAGAGAACAAGTTGGAAACAAGTTAAACAGCAAGATTTAGTGATGGTCAGAAAGGAAATTTAGCAAGATAGATGTAGTAAGAAAAGTGTGCTAATGACACAGTGTGCCTAAATGAAAGAGAGATGCAGATATGAGTAAGATGCAGCAAAAAAACTAGAAGCTTAGTGATGACTAAGCTGCATATTGCCTGCTGTAGGTGCAAGGCATATAGATTCCATATACATAACTGTAGCAAGCAGGCTAGAGGTGTTCAGACAATTGGTAGCTTTGAGTTAAGTCAGCACAAAAGAAATTTGAACTGTAAGGTGAACTGAGCAGAAGTGGGTTCTGAACTGGATACTCTGTTCTGTTTTATAACTAGTAACAATAGTAAGTATTTTTAGTAAAAATGAGTTCACCATCACTAAGTAGCTAAGCATCACCAAGGAGCGGTGAACTAAAAAGAATATAAGTAGTTGTCATGCATTAAACTAAATAATGAGAAGTTAACAAGAAAGCTGTCTATCTAAGTTGAGAGAGGATGCCAAGCAATGTCAGGTGCTAAGGTGAAATGCCAGGCTGTATGTCACAGGAAAATGCCATCATTTCAACTTGTAAGCACTGCTGCCAGCTAGCTGTATCATGTGCTGTTAAGTGATGCCATCTGTCAATACTTGCTAATAGTGTGATGCAAGCTGTCACTTGTCATTCCAGCTGCTGCCAGTGCTATCACTGATTGAATCTGTTGCTTGCCATGCATGGCTATCAAGTAAGGCCTAAAATAAATAAATCGTGTGCATCAAGTTCAGAACAAGTGTGGCATGCCAAGCCTGCTATTGATGCACCTAGCCTGTGTGGAGTCCTATTACTTGGATGAGATGCAGCAAGGTGTCAACAGAGGCACTAAGCATAGATAATGCCATAGAAAGTGGTCTCAGACTAATTGAAGGCTCTAGCTGCAAGTTATTAGTATATAAATATGCAAAAAATTAGCTTCTGAAGTGCTGAGGCATGCATGTCACTCCAGGTAATACCAATTTGGTAAGGTGAAGTGCTTGTATTGACACTATCTGCAGACATCTATAATAAATGCTCATTAACACTATCATGATTTTGTGTTCACCTCTTAAAAATGCTCTACATTTCAGAGCATCCTTCTAAGTATATCTATCTGTTTGAGAACTCCTCAAGTGATTCATACTGAGTGAGGCAACATATAAGCTCACAAATACTATCAATTATTTTATTTTAACATTTTAGAAGAAAATGAGTAAAAGTTCAAATAGTGATCTATGAAAGACTAGTGCATTGAAATGTGCTTGAGAGTGAAGAATCATTATAGCAAAGAAGAGATGATAGGTAAATAAAACTGGTAGATAAACTCAATGAGTCTCATTGTAGGCAAAATGATAGAAATATGAAACATATACTATGAGCTATGAAACATATATCATGAGCTTAGTTGGAGCATGATAAAGAATTACAAGTGCAATATACAGTTGATTGAATTCTTACCTCTTTGACAGTCTACTTTTTCAGAAAATTTAGACAAAAGACAGCATTAATGATTTAAATGTTAGGAATGAACTTACCTGCATGAAAAACATGCATGTTAAGAGTTTGCAAAATTTCATTGCAACTTAACTTCCTATTTGTTGCACATATTATGGATGTGTTGATAAGTCTCTTGACATTCTAATTGGGCCAATTCACATTATAATTAGGGTCTTGTTACCTTGAAAATGTCAAAAGCAGGTCTGGCTGGCTGGCCTGTCTGTCATGAAGGCACAAGAAAGGGACAGGGTATGGTTTTTGAATAAAGTGGCTGTGCAATCACAGGAATTTCTTTTCTCTGCAACAGCCACCTGCTATTTCTTTTTATGGCTATGCAATCACAGGAATTTCTTTTCTCTGCAACAGCCACCTGCTATTTCTTTTTAACCACCTTCCTGTACTTGTTCTGTTTGCAAATTGATTTTCTTAATGTAATATTTTGTACTCAAATATTTCTTATTGTTTAAATCATGATCACACTTATAGTTGACCCTCATATAAAAGTAACATCAGACTTCAGAACAAAGAAACATAGGTTCATCAAAGAAGCTTTTGCTTATAAAAGAGAAGGAATGTCAGAGGCTGCAAAACTTTTATTTAATTTATAGTTAACAGCCTTAAAATGTAAAAAAGCAACTTGGAAAGCAGAGCATAAGAGAAGCAGAGGGGAGAGCAGATTGGTCTGGTAAAAACTAGTAAACCATAGATAGAATTAAGTATATACACTAATACACTTTGGATCTTCCTTTGCCAGGCTGTGTGACTGAGCTATAGCCTCCAAAGGTCACTTTTACACTCTTTGTTTCTTCTCATGCTTGCTATTTCCATTTTTCTTTGTGCTTGCTTGCTTCTGTGAATACTTATTTAGCATGCACTACATAAACTGGCATGCACTCCACAAACTTAACAAACACTAAGTCTTATCAAGAAACTCTACCCTTGACTCAACTTTTATGTATCTTGACTCTATAAACTCTAGAGCAAGCTGTTTAATTCTGAACCTGCTTATTTGAATTTTTCATGCCTCAGAACACATTCTTGAGCCATCCAACACTCTAAGTACATGTAGTTTAGCACTCAAGTCTGCCTATAAGAGCATTGCTTTAATAGAAAGGCCCTCAGAACCTGGCAAAATAGATTGCAGTTGGACTGGCCCCATTATGAACTCATCAGTTTGTTGGATTAGCCAAAGAGTTGCTGATTTACTGGAGTAGTCCTAAAATAGCAGGAGAGGTCTAGATTTCAGAAAGTATAGTCACATAGTTGTATAAATCATAACAGAGGTTCTTTCAAAATTGTAGCATCAGAAACAACCTACACCATTGGAAAACTAGATGCAAAAGAAGAATTGAGAAGAAGAGACTCCAAGAGAACTTTAACCAAGGAAGAAGTTAGAAATAAGCTGAAAGTAGCAGTAGCATGTAAGATTGAGACAGATTGCCTTGCTACTAACAAAAAAAATAGCTTGGTAAGAAATTTCTAGGTATAGAGGTTCATCACTATAAACTGTCTGCATTCCATTTGCAATACTATACAAAAAGAAGAAGAAAAGCTATAAAATATATAGCATACTTAAAAATTAAACACAAGGTTATCAAATGCAATTAGATGGTGTCTGCCTATGACTATAATCCTTGATAGGCTTCTACTCAGGCTGAGCATATCAAGGGACACTATAGGCCTACCGACTGACATACTGGAGACTTTAGCAACTTTCTTGGACATAGAACATCTCTGGCTTTGGCACTCTGTTACAGGCTTTACTTATTAGTTTCAACCACCACTTATTAGTCCTTTAGCACATTATCTATTGACTTCAAGGATTTAGGAGGCTCAGGACTCGTAGCATTAGTGTGACAGAGGAGAGGTAACTCTGACCAAACCCTGATCAATTCCAAATGGGGTTAGCATAGGTGCTGCCATTTGATAAGGCACCTCAATCAGAAGTCTAAAGAATCAATGATGATAGCACAAGATAGATTCAAGCCCAACATTTCAACCTATCAGAAAATAATACAATGTTTAGCACTGACATTAGTGCTCACAGCATCTGTTGAGGATTTTCTGACCATACTCTGGAGTGGCCTGACTAATCAGAATTATATTAAAAAGAGAGCAGACTTGTACAATTCTAAGTAGTTTTAGAGTTGCTGTGGCCAATAAGCTGTAATGCTGTTGGTTGCTATTATCCATGTGCAGCTGGTTGCTGTGGACAAGTCACTATTAGCTGAAATCATGAGAAGAGACATTAATTAGTAGCACTGTAAATAGACTCATTTTTGAAAATATAGTAGCACATAATATAAGAGATAGCTACTTCACATGTAAATAAGAATGAAGTGTAACCCATTGAGCACCTAATTATGCTCAGTGTTTAAATTGTGCTAGCTTGACCTGACTTTGTCACTAAGTTAGGCACTAGCATCATCTTTATTGTCTTTGTTGTTTATAGTGCCATCTACAGGCGCATTGCATTGCACTATTATTTCTTTTTCCAATATTTTTGTCTAAGCTACAGTGCTTACAGTTTACTAGGTAGCATCTGAGGTGCTATCATCTAGCACATCATCTTATTCTACTCACTTGAGTACACCAGGACTCTGTCAGGACTCCTCACACACTATGCATGCCAGGTGCTGGAGACAGTATTGTACTGCATAACATCCAGCACACTCAACTACAGTTGGCATCATCACTCTACAAATCAAGTCAAAAACAATATACTTTTTATTATCTAAAACTTGTAATAAGTAAAAAAAAGCATTAAAACTAGTTTAGTTCTTACTTGTGTGCATCATTCTTTGCATGATGCACAAAAACTTCTACAATATGCTGATGTCTCTTTAATCTGGCCAAATCAGGAGCAGTATGCCTTTTTTCATCTGAAAATAAAAATTTATAAAAATAGTATTTAAGTCTAGTGCATTATTTACTTTTAATATGCATATCTGCTTGAAACTGAAGAAGCTCAGCAAGAGCTTGATTTTCCTTTTTTGCTGCTAAATAGAGAAGAGTTTGTCTATGCTTATCTACAGAAAAATTATAGATTTTTTGAAATACTTGATCAACTAAATACTTTTACCTTGAGCATGCACATTTGCATTGTGCTGAAGAAGGAGCTTGATGTCCAGCCTCTGTTGCCACATGCAATACAGCTTGTTGTTCTTGTCTGTAAAAACTCATATATTTGTGTAATTATCAAGTCTATCAAGCATTTTATCTTTAGCATATATATTTGCATTGTATTAAAGAAGATATTTGACAACTTCAAGCTCCTCATTTACAAACTCCATGAATGGATTTGGTGCTGTCAACTGAAGTGCAGTCTGCTCATTTTTGTCTGCAAGGATATAAAATCATAAAATCCATACCTTTTACATCTACATTTGCATTATGCAAAAAAAGGAGTATGACAGCATTGAGATATTTTTTTTGCTGCCATGTGAAGTGCAGTTTGTTTGTTTTTATCTGCAGAAATAATTGTAATATAAATAAGCTGTAGTAAGTGCAAATCTTATTCTTTATATCTTTATCTGCCTTATGTCCAAGAAGAAAATTAGCAGTATTTTTATGTTCTTCACATGCTGCCAAATAGAGAGCAGTTTGCTTATTATTCATATTTGTAAAACTATAAGCCAAACAAAAATCAGTTTTAAAAACACCTCACCTTTAATATGCACATTTGCATTTCAGTCAAGAAAAATTTTCACAGTACTTTGTTGCCCTTTTCATGCTGCTAAATAAAGAGAAGTCTGCTGCTTCTTGTCTGAAAAAAAAAATGAAAAAAAAAAAAATAATAATCAGTTTTAAAGTGAGTTCTATTCATAAGGATCATCTTTGACATTTATATCTGCATTTTTCTCAAGAAAAAGGCAAACAATATCTTGATGTCTATTGCATGCTGCTACATAAAGTGCAGTCTGTCTTTCACTATCTGTAAAAGAACTTTAATCAGGCCTTAAAAGCTGTCTCAACAAGTACTCCACCTTCAGCATGTATATATGCATTGTGATTATATCTTTGAAGTAGAACCTTGACAATACCTTTGTGCCCTTCTGATTCTGCAATGATCAGTTTGATTTTGATCATCTGGAAAAACATTATCAATTCTGCAAAACACCTGGTTTTGGCACCTTACTTTTGATAGAAGCATTTGCTTTTGTCTCAAGTAAAAGCTCAACAGTATCTCAAACACACTCCAATGCACCAGTCTTCCATAGATCACATTTGAACCTTCAATCATTTTCTCCTAAAATGTTAGAATAAAATAATCAATATTATTTGTAAGCTTATAGATTGCCTTACTCAGTATGAACAGATAAATATACTTTAAAGGATGCTCTGAAATGTACAGCATGCTTGAAAGATAAATAATAAATTATGATAGTATCTATTCATGTGACTACACAAATCCACAATTTACTCTTGACCAATATCTAAGTTAAGGGCAGTATGCTGTTTATCAACTAAAATTTATCATAAATGGAGAAAAAAGTATCAATGCCAATTTACTCCTACTTGTGTGCACAATTCTTTGGATAATTCTCAAAAACATGCACAATATATCGATATTTCTGCAGTCTGGCCAAATCAAGGGCAGTGTGCCCTTCTTTATCTGAGACATCAAAGTTTGAAAATGTGATGCCTAAACCAAATGCATTGCTCACCTTTGGTATGCATATCTGCTTTATGCTTAAGAAGAAGCTCAAGAATAGCTTTTTTCCCTTTTGCAGCTGCTAAATGGAGAGGAGTCTGCCCATGCTCATCTACAGCAACATTATATATTTTTCTGGAATACTTGATCAGATAGATACTTTACCTTGAGCATGCACATCTGCATTGTGCTGAAGAAGGAGCTCAACAATGTCTTTATGTCCAGCATCAATTGCCACATGCAACACAGTTTGTTGATTCTTGTCTGTAGAAATCCATATGTTTGTGTAATTATCAAGTATATCAAGCACTTCACTTTTAGCATGTATATCTGCATTGTACTCACATGCTGCCAAATGAAGAGCAGTTTGCTCATTTGTATCTGTGAGAATCCTGTAAGCTAAATGAGTTTAATCCAAAGATACCTCACCCTTGGATGTGCACATCTGCATTCCAGTCAAGAAGAAGCTCAACAACAGTTTTTTGCCCTTTCCATGCTGCTAAATGAAGAGGAGTCCACTCATTCTTGTCTGAAAACACACTTGATCAATTATAAAGTGAGTTTTACTTATGGGCACACACCTTTAGTATTTATATCTGCATTCTTCTCAAGAAAAAGGTGAACAATATTTTGGTGCCCATTGCATGCTGCTACATGAAGTGCAGTTTGTCCATATGTGTCTGTAGAAGCACTTTAATCAGTTCTTCAAAAGTTGACCCAGCAAGTACCCCACCTTTGGCATGTATATCTATATTGTATTGAAGTAAAACTTTGGCAATGCCTTCATGCCCTTCTGATCCTGCAAAGTAAAGAGCAGTCTGATTTTTATTATCTGGCAAAAAATTGTCAATTCTGCAAAACACTTAGTTTTGGCACCTCACTTTTGATATGCACATTTGCTTTGTGTTCAAGTAGAAGCTCAATAGTATTCTGATGTCCACTCTGAGCTGCTAAATGGAGTGGTGTCTGTTCAGATTTGTCTGGAAAGAGTTTGAGCCAGATAAGAGTTGATTTTAACAAGTTTCTCACCTTGTGCATCAATTCTTGCACCATATTCAAGGAGAAGCTTGACAACATCATTGTTTCCCTTCTCTGCTGCTAAAAAGAGTGCAGTCTGCCCATTTTCATCTATAGGAATAGTATCAGCTCTGGAAAAACTGCTTACACAAGACACCTCACCTGTGACATGTACATCTACATTGTGCTCAAGCAGAAGTCTAACAACCTTATTCATGCCTTCTGTTACTGCTGGAAACAGTGCTAGAGATGCTTGACTTGGATGCCTCTCAAGAAGAAACTTCATTGAAACTGTATATGTCAAAGCTGCAGCTAGATAAATTTGCTTGATTATACCTGTAACCAAAACCAATTAGCACTTCATCAAAATGGACATGGAATATTGTTACTTGTTTTGTTCACACATATGTCCTGCCCAACAAAAACATGTATAGCATTCTGGTATTCATGCCTTGCAGCTAAAATATAAGCAGTTTCTCCCTTACTATCTGCCATCAAATTTATCAGTACTACAAGAATGTCATGTATATCCAGACAACAAACTTGGTTCATCTGGATTGGCACCATTCTCAAATAACAGTTGCATCATTTCCCAATCTCCATTTTCAGATCTATTCCGAAGTAGAGCATCTGTGTAAATTATAATTGTGAGATCTTTTATAATTTGCATGCTGTTAATTTGCTTACTAAGATCACGTTTATCTGCTCCAAGATCAAGCAAAACCTGGACCATTCCCTTGGCTCCCTTTGCTGCACTAAGTAAAAGACGCCTTCTTTGTTTCCGGGCACCTTGATCAAATATTGATTGAAGTAGATCACGGGAAGGGACAAGAAGAACAAGGAGAGCAAGAGTCTGACCAAATGTCCAGTCATTTTCATCTGACTCAACCAGGTGCCTATTTCTTGCCAGGGTTACTTCAGTATCAACAAGCGTTATAACTTCCATCAGACCGAAAACTCCTAATCCCATTATTACTTGATATTGTTCAATAAAATGTCCTTGACTTTTGCCTTTGAAGACAAGAAAAGTTGCAAAGAAGAAGATGGGTATGATGAGGTTCAGCAAAGGAGGTAATAAGATGCTGTAAACCAAAATGGACCATATTCTCAATGTTTCTGATCCAAGTGGTACCTCTAGACCCAAGATAAAAATCGTAGCTTCTGATAAGAAGCATGGATCTGAGCTTCCAAAAGTGGATGGATGGCTCCAAAACCAGATGCCAACAGCAGCCATGAATACTAAATGCAAAGAGCCAATAATGATGACAGGGTTCTTCAGCAAGATTTTTGTCTCGACCCATAGCAATTGCTGAGATGATTGTTTTACTTGGACTCCATGGGCCCTCGAGTCCGAATTTCCAGTCTCCTGGTCCATCTCCGAGGTTTCATTCATAATTTCCTGATACACGGCTTCCTTCCCGTTCTTTGCTCTCTTCTTGTTTAGTGGAAAGCAGAGACCCTGCAAGGCCTTCATCGCCCAACTAATCCACCGACGGCGAGGCCTTCTAGCAACCCACTCAATATCCTTTAGGGATCCGTCTTCATCCTTTCTCTGTTGTGGTGTGAAATGTGCCCTTCGGAATGCGTATAGAAAGAGGTAGATGAACATATTGGTGTTGTTCATCCAGCTAAGGTTCAGTATAATTGAAGCGTGATAGTTTGTAATTCCATCGTCCCTGTGAACCTGGATGACAGTCGAGACGAGAATGGCCAGAGAAGTGATGAGTATTGCAGTGGACTGAGCCTCCAAGCTTTCAAGTTCAGTATATGTAACCTTGCCGTCCCTAAGGGCTGCAATTGCTGGCACAAAGCTAAAGAAATTCTGGATATAGACTGCAACCCGTACACCAATGCCAGATATGTCCGGATTGGAGGTTATAGATCAAGCGGTGCTCGACAACGCAGACATGATCAGAAAAGGTGTGCGCTGAGGGGAGTTGAAGGACTTTCCGAGTGCTCAGAGATAGTAGAGAGACGAATGGCAGGTTGAGTGGTAAGATCAACAGTCTATCATCAGTCATACCAGTTTTCTGTGACAGTTCGTGTCAGGGTCGAGGTGTCGGCGGCTTACTTCCAAAGCTTATTCTTCTCCTGAAGACGTTCCGGTACCCCAGTTTGACTGGAAGTGCCTCGTTGTAATCATAATACTTCGGAACGAAGGTAGAGACAATGTCAGATTGAGTGTGAGACAAGCATACGCACGCGCCTGTGAGGGTATAGATCGAGAGACTTCAATGAGGCGAGCTTGCAATGTGATTACCCTATACATACGCATGCTATGGATCAGTTGCCAATCGATCCTGTGTATTGGGAACGGAGCAGAGCTGAAGAAGGCACAATTCACACGAAGTACCTGAAACGCGCGCATCTTATGGTGTACGAACTTGATGCACTTTTGAGTCCCCAGATAGAAAGTTTGGCCACTTTGGGGACCATAATGAATTAGTTGCGCTTCAACCCAGACAAAGAATTAAAAGTTTCCATGGTGCCGAGAAGGGCAGGTTTTAAAAGCTAAAGTCCGTATACTGAACATTCACGCTGGAAGACTGACGAGACGTGTGCATGTAGGTATCCTTCTCGCAAGCACCAGTTTGCCGTATGGTTATCGGACATAGACAAGTCATACATATGAAGCACCGCGTGTTGGCTCAGGAGGTATACGACATGCTACGGACCGCAAAAATTGTCGAGAAAAGTCATGTCGGAAAGAAGAGAAAAGTCCTTCAACGGAAAGGGGTCCGATACCCACAGTATGACTCTTCAAAAGCGACAATGATATCTGCCACGGAGAAATAAAACCAGGACTCCCCAGTTCGTTTGTTGAGCATTCTTGAGGCCACCCAAACGCCAATCCAGCCTCGCACCATTCGTACATATTGGTTCGGGCAAGGTGATGAGGAGTTGCCCGGGGTTAATTCGCGACGCTTTGATAACCGCACCCTTCACACCATCACACCTCACTGTTCACATCGCTTCACCCTTTCACAT
>QFEW01003991.1:0-16772 GCA_003316525.1 Termitomyces eurrhizus | reverse complement strand
TAAGCTCTCACAACACTTGTAACTCCGTTACATTTTTTTGAATCTGCCAGCTAGGATCTATTGCCTAGCATCCAATGTCAGTCGCTGAGTTTGTTGACAAAACTCTATCAGCTTCTTGAGCTTCTTGCACAGCCACACCATGCAAATTTCAAACAGGGGATCAATGAATAATCCCATTCCTGCAGTTTCCACTGATGGTGGGCAGAACACCCACGAGCTACGGGAAGATCCAGCAGACACTCAGGACATGCAAGCATCCAATGTGGGTCAATCATGACCCAAGGCTCAAGATCAAGGTCAGAGCACCGACCTGCCTGAGAATGAAAGCGAGGGCCAGAGAGCTGAGAGCTCGCAACATGATGGCCAGCAATGGCCATGGAACAAGATGCCAGGAGGATTGACTCCCCCAGTTATGCAGCTGCCAGGAG
Source organism: Termitomyces eurrhizus (assembly GCA_003316525.1). Taxonomy (NCBI): domain Eukaryota; kingdom Fungi; phylum Basidiomycota; class Agaricomycetes; order Agaricales; family Lyophyllaceae; genus Termitomyces; species Termitomyces eurrhizus. The sequence goes on along the minus strand of QFEW01003991.1, from coordinate 16,344 downwards.
GACCTCAACGGTCCAGCCGGCTAGCTTCCAAAGGGTCTCCTGATAAGGTTAGGCAGTCAACAGGCACCCAGAACACCTCAGGAGACACCTGGTCATTGGTATGGGCTGGGGGACCTACATTCTCCAGCCGGAGTAGTGGGGCCAGGTAGGCTGCAGCGGGCTCAATGCCCACCAGGATAGCAGAAGCCCATATAGAGGAGGTACCAGAAGAGGATGTGACTCCTGACATAGGCAGCATGGAAAATTGCTTCCTGCACACACCAGCAGTGGAGGAAGTCCAAGCAGTTGCAGACCTCCCAGAGGAGGTGATTGAGTCATCTAGCGACAATGACGCAGGAGCAGAGGAGCAGCGGTTGAAAACTGCGTACACTGTGTGCTTGCAAGTGTTCTGGAATTTGCACCCAGAGGTGATGAAATACACCATCTAGGCATGACTTGAGTAGTACACTTCTGCACATATAGTAGCACTTAGGCAACAAGGGCATGAGGTGCCCACTGTATTCAGTACCAAATATACTGATTTAATAGTGAGAGGTCTTATTATGAAACTCCAGATGTATCTGCAGCGTAAGGCTGCAAGGCAATTGGGGGTGTTGACTCCCTAGAGCCACACATCCAAGGAATGCTCAGCATGTTGTAACCAAGATGTTGGAGTCAAGCTAGTGGAAGCACTAGCATGGGTGCAGGAAGTGCCTGAAGTAAAACTGGTGAGTACCTTTTATACTCCAGCAGGATAAGAGTGGCATGAGGAGCCCCCACATATGTGTAACCAAGACCTTAGGACAGAAATGTCAGGCCCAGATGGATGTGATCACATCACATTTAAAGTGGAGAGCAAGGCATCTTTGATGCCATGTGTGCCAATGGTGGAAACATTGAGCAACAGAGTCACATATCAACATATGTGCAATGGCGATCTCAGGACTAAGGGACAGTCTCTTATTGACAATCAGGGCATCATATTCGAGGGCACTAAGCCTATTGATGAGATGTGTCGTCAATTTGTGACACAGAGCCAAGAGAATCAATCTTCTTTAGAATCAGGGCAGCACAACAATCATGATCGAGGAGACTTCCTCAATCCAGATGGCGCCACCAGATGTGATGCCCCTCCAGGATGAATGCCCTAGGTTGAGTTCCTGAGATGAGGGCAATTATGCCCACAGTTGAGGAGGCTTAGGACGTCTGCTGCAAGATGGATGAGGAAAATCACTTTCCCAAGCTGCTGATTTAGTGACTAGATCTCCAGGCCAGCAGGAGGCCATTCAGATGCATTGTGAAGCCATGCACAATTGCCTTTATTGAGTAGTTGATGATGCCTTGGGAGTAACCTTATGGTTATCCAATGGGGTGAAGCTGCATAAAGCAGAGTAGGCACATTAATGCCTACACAGATGCATCCAAGTTCAGTGACTTGGAGGACTGGGCAATAGACATATGTACCCATCTTGCCATGTGCTTATATGGAGGTGACCATATGGAACAAGAATGAATCTTTGTTCTGCCCAAGTTCTTGGCCAGAGAGGCCATGGGGTGGTTTCAATGAGCAGTACTACACATCAACCAGGTCCAGTATGAGTGGACTTTCAAAGGAGTCCTCACAGGACTGTACAGTTGATTTGTGCATGCCTTGATGCTACAGGATGCAAGGCGGGACTTTCAGTCTGCCAAGTACACCAAGAAGTTGGGAGTACAAGAGTTCTATGATACCCTTAATGACCATGCTCAGAACATGGCAGTATACCCAGACAGGTATACAATGCTCAAAACATTCTTGAATAGTATCCCACCAGACATGCACTGCTATCTCATATGTGAGGATGGGCTGTTCCCAGAGGTCAATGATGTGGAGGAGTTTGTAGCATATGCCATCAAATATGAGTAGTTCCTTAAGACTGATAACTACTACGAGCATCATAGTGGCTACAAAGGAGGAAGCAGGCAACTACTGCCTGCTGGGGCACCCTCACAAGGCCAGCATATGGGGACCTTCCTGGCTAAGAAGGCTGACATGGATCATGACTGCAACATGTGGTTTGTGGTACACAGAACTCCTGTGGTGAATCAAGGGCAAAGCTGCCCACAACTGGAGTGGGCATCAGACAGAGAACACCCTAAGCCAAGGCCAGAAGCCAAGCCAGCCAACCCACCTGGTCAGATGGGCACTTGCTTCACATGTGGCCAGCCAGGCCACTATGCTACCAATTGCCCTGCAAGAATGGGAGCCTTGAGGAAGGAGTATACATTCCAAGCCCACTTGTGTACCACACATACTGCAGCCATGAGTGGGAGTGACAGAGATATCTCCACTGAGTCTGAGGCTGAGTGTCCCATGGATGATTAAGAGCCCCCAGAGGAGGCATTGGACACTGAGCCCGAGAGTATGGTTGTGAAGGGGCAGGAGTACGTCACAGTAGACGTATACAACAACACCTACAACAATGAATACTACAGTTGCAACAGCAACTCAGAGTGCTTAGTGGCAATGACAGATTGGCCATCTTCAAATGATCACAACAAAAATAATGTCATGCAGATGAAGAAGGTAACTCTTCGTCAAGCAGAGGGCACTTTGCAGCGCCCTACATTAAAGCGGGCAGACAAGGAGTGTCTGGTATCATATGTGGATGTGAATGGCCACAAGGCATGGACTTTATGGGACTTTGGAAGTACTACTTCAGGTATTATGCCCCAGTTTGCCCACATGTACAGAATTTCCATACAGGAGTTAGACACGCTGTTGGAATTGCAGCTGGGCACTATAGAGAGCCATGCTATGGTCTAGTATGGGATGACTGTAACTGTCCAGACACCAGGCTCACGTAGCTGGAAATATATGGATGTAGCAAACTTTGATTGCTATGACATGATACTGGGAACACCATTCATGCGGCGTAACAAACTCATGCTAGACTTTGAGCACTGCCAGGTGCTAGTGAATGGGAAAGTGATCCCAGCAGAATGAGCTACAACAGATGACACTGATAATTGCCTGCAACGTCACTGTACTACGGAGAAGTGCAAGGATTTTCCCTGACTTGGCCAGTGCAAAGCGCCAGCAGTGGAGGATGTGAATGAGGAAGTACAGGCTATACCTGGGCTGAGTTCAGACCACAACATGGTGATGATGAGTGAGGAGGAGTATCAAGCCTCCAAGACAAGAGATGAGCAAATACTCGCTCCTGATGTTCGAGGTGCAAAGCCTCCAGATAAACAACAGCAAAAGGCAAAAAAGTTTGAGGACTCAGTGGATGTATGTCCACCTACGTCCTCATGAGTCAAGTTAGATGACTTGAGGGACAGCAACCGAGAGGTGGAAGCCTCATATTGTAAGGACACACAGTCTTTATGGAAGTGACCAGCTCCCCTTCCCGAGTATGACTGGGCATACAACCCTCAAATGCCACAGGAGTGGAATGAGCTGGTGGCAGCTACATGTGCACCAACAACAACAAACAATCATGACACCAGCATATTGCCAGCCAGCAGCAGACAAAGTGTCCGTAGCATATTCCCTCAAACATGAGGGGAAAAACCTCATGGCTCACAAGGCAGTGATAGCAGATTTCCTGCTAAGGCTGCCAATACCTGATGATAGTGTTAATCGGGTGCTCACACTCTGTGAGCAATATGCACAGCAGCCTCGACCACCATCAGATATGGTGGAAGTCCTTCCCCCAATATGTCTGAAGAGGAAACAGAAGGTGACAAGCCTTTGTGAGGAAGATATTTCTCAGTTGCATCAGCAATGGCAAGAAGAGTTTGCCAATATGGTCAATGGGACCAAGAAGGAGCTCCTGCTGTGGCGGGAAGTGAACCATGAGATCAATCTCATAGATGAGAGCAAGCAATACAAGTATCACTTGCCACACTGTCTATGTGCACTTCAGGAGCAACTACATGATAAAACTAATCACTATTTGAATGCTCAGTGGTGGTCACCATGCACCACTGCTCAGGCTGCACCACTACTATGCATTTCAAAGAAGGATGGAACCCTTTGAATGGCTCTTGATGTGTGACAGCACAACAACAATACCATAAAGGATGTAACTCCTTTACCAGATCAGGAGGTGATCCAGAAAGATATGGCCTGAGCGAAGTATTGCTTGAAAAATTGATCTTACTGATGCCTACAAGCAGGTGCGCATTCACACCAAAGACGTACCTAAGACTACGTTTGCCTCAATCATGGGCACGTTTATAAGCAACATAATGCAGATTGGGGACTGTAATGCTCCCGCAACCTTTCAGAGGCTAATGACCTCTATATTTTGAGATGTGATAGGATGCTTTATGCACGTCTACCTAGATGATATATTCATCTATTCAGATTCCATGGAGGAGCATGAGCAGCACCTCAGAGTTGTATTTGAACAATTACACAAGTACAAGTTGTACTTGAAATGGAAAAAGTGTGAGCTTTATGCTCAAAGTATAGACTGCCTAGGGCATGTCATCAATGAGTGGGGTATACACTCAATCAGAACAAGCTTGACCACATTTGTGAGTGGCACATGCCACAAAACTATAATGACATCCAATGGTTTGTTGGCCTTGTCAACTACATATCAAGCTTCTTGCCTGATGTTATTGCCTATACTGGGCCACTAATGGCCATGACACAGAATGGGTCACCATTCAATTGGAGGCTGCTGCACCAGCAGTGCTTCAAAATGGTCAAACAGATCTGTACAAAGACTCCAGTAATTTGACCAATCAACCCTAGATGGGACAAGCCTATTTGGCTCATTTATGATATGTCTAAGACAGGCATTGGTGCCATGTATAGCCAGGAAAGTAGCTGGCAGACTTGCCAGCCAGCTGAGTTCATGTTGAAGAAGTTCATGACCACCCAGCAAAACTATGCTGTGCATGAGCTAGAGACTCTAGCTATTCTCGAGGCCCTCCTCAAGTGGGAGGATAAGCTGATGGGATACCCCATCCATATCATAACCAATCACAAGACATTTGAGTTCTTCAAAACTCAGGTGAACTTGTCACCATGTCAGCGACGTTGGATTAACTACATGTTGAGATACCAGTTTGACATCACCTATGTTAAAGGTGAACTCAATAAAGTGGCAAACTGCCTGTCTTGCTACTTTGAGAGTGATGTAGTTGGGGAGGCTCATGAGCCTCATGAGTATGTGCAGGCAGATTGCCACATAGACCCAGATGGGGAGGATCTCCCTCTCCACTGGTACCAGAAGATCAGGGAACATGTCCTGGACGTATGTGTGATGCACAATGACAAATGCAGGTAAAGTACTCACTCCAGGGAGCAGCGTGAGGAGCGGGACTTAGCCACCCAGCTGCTCAAGGAGCATGAAGTCATGGAACCAGTGTCAGCTAGAAAACCTGAGCGCCCCAATCAACTCTTCACTCTGGCTGAAATGCTAGAAGGTGAATTGCCTTCATCCCAGCCACCTAGCCTGGGCAACAATGACTTCTGTATGGAAGTGGTGTGAGAGTATGGACATGACTCCCTCTTCACCAAGATCATCACCAATCCTGACAATCACCCTTGGTTCAGGCAGGGGCTTGATGGACTGATCACAACAGAGAACTGTTAAGGAGTGACAGTGGTTTGCCTTCCCCATACGCAAACTATTGTAACATGGGTCCTGGACCAGGCCCATGCCCTAGTGAGACACTTTGGTGCTGCACAGATGTTGGGATATATCTGTAGATGGTATTGGTGGCCACACATGGCCCAGGAGGTTACCAAGTTCTGCGCATCATGCACAGTATGTCAGAGGGCAAAGCTGCCTCCTGGATCTCCAGCCAGGAAGCTGCACCAGCTACCCATGCTAGTAAAGCCTTGAGACTCTATTGGAATGGACTTTGTAGGTCCCTTTCCCAAGTCTAAAGGATTTGACTACCTCTGAGTGGTTATATGTTGCATAATGAGTGTGGTGCACCTTATACTGGTGTGCATGATGCTGACAGCTAAGGAGCTGTCATGGATCTACCTCAGAGAGATTGTTAGGCTGCATGGGCTGCCTGGTACCATTATGAGCGACCATGACTCAAAATTCACATCACAATGGTGGAGGGAGCTCCACAAGCTGCTAAGAGCTAGACTTCTTATGTCAACTTCATTCCATCCTTAAACAGATGGGCAGACTGTGCGGGCCAACTGCAGTATAGGCCAGATCCTAAGGGCAGTTGTTTGCCCTGATCAACAAGACTGGATGGACTGGTGTCCACTTACTGAGTTTGCAATTAACGTGAGTATCTCAGAGACTACAGGGTATGCACCCTTTGAGCTCAATGAAGGGTACTTGCCCTCCATGCTGCACAAAATTCATCCAGATGTTGTAGCCCACCAAGGTGTAGTTGAGTTCGCCAGGCAGGCCCTGGAGAATATAGTGGTGGTGCATGATGCCATTATTGAGACATGAGTCTTTCAGGCAAAAAACGCCAATCCCCATAGGCAAACAGATCCGTCAATATCATTGGGAGTATTGATCTACTTGTCAATGCATAACCTGAGGCTTTCCAAAAGACAGGCAAGTAAACTTTGCCTGAAATGGGTAGGCCCATACTGCATGCTAGATGCAGAGCCAAGTACCTCCAACTATGTGCTGGAGAGGCATTACAGGAATGACGAATCATTCCAAAGTTTCATGTGTTGCTGTTGCAACCATATAGCGTGTCCAACAATGCATTGTTCCCTAACAGGGCGACTCCAGACCCCTATGACTTTGGGGCACGAGACAATGACAAATGGTTTGTTGAGTGCATCATAGGGCACCAGCATACTGAGCAGAATATGCTCAAGTTTGAGATACAATAGTCCTTTGGAGACACAACATGGGAGCCATACTTCCATTGCTCCAAGCTGGCAGCACTTGACCATTATTTGGAGTTGAAGAGTGTTAAGTGCCCACATCAGTTAGATAAGTGCGCCGGTGCTTAATTTGATTGGCAGTGCCAATTGCAGCTTAACTGAGTTGGTCAGCAACTGTGGCTGAAACACATCTTAAAATTTGAAATTTCTTTTTTCCTTTCTTTCCTCAACCATGGACAACATGCCCATGGACAGCAGTGAGCAGCAGCAGCAGCAGCAGCAGCAGCAGCAGTTTGAGCTTGTGTCATTGGTCTTACTGTTGGCTGAAGGGGGGGCAGATACCCTCACTGACCTAAAATGTGCCCTAGTGGGGACAACCACAACAGGCTGTGGGCTTCCTACAGCAGCAGCAACAACGAGTGGCAGGCTACCTGCTGCAGCAGCCAGTGATCAGTGGCTATCCACCACAACAACTCATGCAGGACAACTTTATGCCCCAGAATGCACCCATGGGCAGTTTTCTGCCTCACTAGACATCACAAAGTGCTTATGTGCCATATCATGCTGAGGGCCAATTCCAACAAGCCTAGTATGGGGGGCTATTTAGCCCCTAAGTGACATTAGGATGGGGGCAGCTTGTCTCCGTACTGGCAAGAGGGCCAATGGGGGCACATCTTTTGCCCCAGTCTATGGCCCTGGCACACTATCCTGGCATGGCTGATGTGCCAGTAATGATGCCATACTCCTCAGCTTGGATGGGAGCTTGGGGCGCAATGCCCCAGTACAGTGCCTTGTATGAAGTGTCCACCGAGGGAGGAAAATCGACCTCCCAGTCAGCCACGATGCCTGCTGACAGCCTAGAGAGATGTAGATCATCCCTGATGCCAGCAACAACGGCATCTAAGAGCACAGAAGCTCTTGATACAGAACAAAGCAACAAGTCTCCAGCTGATATGCTGATGGAGAGCCTGGAGCTGAGTTGAGAACTGGGAGTTCTAGGATGAGGCCTGGTTAGTGAGGTCTAAGTTGCAAAGGGCATACCAATTTTAAGAGCATGTGAACAAGTTGAGCATGCCAGTCAGAGCATGCCAGTCAAGCATGCCAGTCAGTGCGTACCAGTCAATCAAAGGGCATGCAAGCAATCAAATGTAATATCAAGACTAGTGAATACAATGGGGAACTACACTATAAGTACTATAGGGCCAGGTCTGGGTCTCCAGGGTTCCAGGGTGTCTGGGATAAGTTCTGGGAGGCATTGAGTAGCAGGAGGGGGACTGTATACCGGGATCGTGCATGTGGGGCATGCAATCAATTGGCGCAGAAGGGTGCAGTGATGCATGATGGCCGGGGTAGCTGGCGTGATCTAGTGATCAGCAGGTGCCAGTGGGTAGTTCTGGGGTTTGTGTGGCGGTGCTGTCAGGGGGTGCGGTGTGATGGTGGTGGAGGCAGTCCTGATGGCAGGGTTCGTGTCGTGGGATTGGTGGAGGGGCCCCAGACGTGGTTCTGGGGGTGTCCTAAGGTGGTTCCAAGTGGGAGGGGTTGTGACACAGCCAGGCTTGTCAGGATGACCATTATCAAAATAGAAACTTTGAGGGGTGTTACTAGGATCAAATATTGTTGTGCATATTTTTGGCCTATCTTTGTAATGTCGCCAAGTCTTGTGGGGATTCTTTGGCATTCAACGTGCTGATAATGCATTATAAGCATGTTTTTGATGGCTTGGAGCATTGTCAAAGAGAAACAAGCCAGTAGCAAAGCCATTAGTTTTAGCTTCAAATATATCAATAGCTTTTTCATTTTGTTTCATAAAGTCCTCACTGTTGAACCATCCATTGCATGTTTTTCCAGCTTTGAGGACAACACGTGCCTCCCTGAAACACAATTCAATTAGTACATCAACATGATTTATACAAAGTGATTTAAAACAAACTTGTTCTCATGCACTAACCATCCTCATTCAGCTGTCAAGAAATCTGAGATCATAATTGATTGTCCTTCACCCTTCTTCTGTGGAGTTGCCTTCTTAAAAGCATAAGATCATTTCAGTCTCTTTTGATCATTTTCATAAAAACTTGATTTATTATATGTTACTGGAATTAGATGGAAACAACCAGCCTATTCCACAGAAAATTGAGAAGGTTGTGAAAGAACATTGCCATTATTATCATAGATGACAAAGCACTTCTCATAAACTTTCCATTGTTGGACAAACTCTGTCTGGTATTGGACAATGTCCTCATTACATTCCATTGAACTTTTGTGTATAGCACCATTGCAGCTTATGGATCCACCACTCAGCTGTTTATATGTCAATCTTCCTGGCTCTACATCCAAGTTGGTTTTGGACTTCTAGTTATGCAATGTAACCAACAATATCCTAAGCATAAATGTAGCCATTCTTTGAAAGTTTGGTGAGGTGGAGTTGAAGCCGTGTTGAAAAATCCTCATCTTTGAGGATAGAGAAGTGACAAGTCCCATATTGATGTAATGGAAGTTCCTCAGAACATAGATAAGCATGAATCCACATGCAAAGATTGCAAGCATAATAAACACCATAGCTAGCTGCCTTTGAAGCTAAAATAAATGCCTGTCACTATGTATAGGATAGCTCAGAATTGAGATAGAGATTAAGTGTTCTGATCATGGCCACAATGTGACTCTGCAAAATAACATTGATTTTTTTGTCTTTGCTCTTTAAAGTAAGATTTGCACAGGCACATCAAAGCATTGGAAAGTTTTTATAGAATAGTGTGCTTAAAAGTTGATCTCCAGTAGATTCTGGACTATTGTCAGAGGAAAGTCTTTTGTTCTTCAGCTTTTCAAGAAGCTCCTGGACTTGTTCTTGTGCTACAGTGGCTCAAAAAACTGTCCCAATGTTTCATACTTTTTGAAAGATGACATTGGCATGAAGGATGGGAAGTACATAAAATCCTGATTAAATCATGTGAAATACTATGGCATCGTAGCTACAGAACAAATCTAGGTTTAAAATGCTATGACATCAGAGCTACAAAACAAACTTAGCTTTATATAATTGAGATCAAAATTGATGGAGCAATAGCTATTTTAAAATATTTACTTATTGGAACAGTTTTTTGAGCATCTTTGATTTTTCAGGTTCATCCCTATTTTACTCAGAAATAAAAAGTAAGTTGCATGTGAGAATATAAACAAAGTCATGTGACCATGTTTAGATATATTTGAGAGTAGTTCAAGCTAGTTGAACCACATCTTGACCTTCAACTACAATCATAAAACCTATTCCTCCTGCACAATGCTCTACTGTTGCTTCTTTTCTTGCTCAAGAGTATTCTCTGCATCAGATTGGGGCTCAAACTAGTCTAGGAAAGTCTACTATTGGGAGGATTGGTAGAGAGTTGAAGATGAACAAGGAAAACTATCCTGGAGGCTGTCCTGCTAAGCTTACTCCATGTGATAAACAGGCTATTGTTTGACAAATTTCAACTGGGAGACTTGATAAAGCTGTCTAGGCCACCAATTTTATCAACAACATCATTTCCAACCCTGTCTCTCCCCAGACTATCCAGAATGTGTTGAAGGAGAAGGGATATTGGTCTGATATCAAGAGAAAAGTTCTTATGCTTAAAGCTAGACATAAACAACTATAGCTTAAATGGGCTCAGAAGCATTAGAACTAGACTATAGAGGACTGGAAAAGAGTGTTGTAGACAGATGAGATAAAGATTAACAAAATTGGGTCAGATGGGAAGCAGTATGTGTAGAAGCTATGTGAAGAAGGCATTTCAGACCAAATAACTACACCTACTGTGAAGCATGGAGGAGGAAATAATCCCATGGTATGGGGCTGTATGAGTTGGAATGGGGTAGAAAAGCTTGTAGAGGTGGTGGAGATCATGAATGCAGAGCAGTACTGTGAATTTTTAGATGATGGAGCAAAGGAGAACTTTGAGAAGTTGGAGATGGAGGAGGATGCCCACTACTTTCAACAGGACAATGACTCCAAACACAACTCCAAGAGGGCTGACAAGTGGTTTGAAGACAACAACTTTAATGTCCTTTGGTGGCCAGCCCAATCCCCTGATCTCAACCCTATTGAACATCTCTGGAAGTACCTCAAAGAGCAACTTAGGCAGTATGAAACACCTCCTTATGGTTTGCATGAATTATGGGAAAGGGTTGCAAAAGAGTGGGATAAAATACCACCAGAGGTTATCAAGGCAAATGGAGACATACAAAGTACTAGATACTAAAATTAGAGATGCTCAAAAAACTGTCCCAATGAGTGAATATTTTAAAATGGCTATTGCTCCATCAGTTTTGATTTCAATTATATAAGTCCAGGTTCATTTTGTAGCTACAATGCCATAGTATCTTACATAATTTAACCAGGACTTTAGGTACTTCCCATCTTTCATGCCAATGTCATCTTTCAAATAGTATAAACTATTGAGACAGTTTTTTGAGCCACTGTAAATATAACAAATTTTCTTTAACAAATTTTTTTGTGCGCATTGTGTGCAAATATAACACACTCTAATAAACCTTTTTGCATGCAATGCATGCAAATATAATAAACTCTAACAAATTTTTTTGTATGCATTATGTGCAAATAACAAACACTATGACTTATTCTAATGAACAGCTTCTAAGACAATATTTCTATTTAGATTTTACTTAAATGCTGCAAAATAACAAGCTTGTGTTTTATTAGTGATTGATGGAAATTTATTGTAAGTTATTTGATAAATCTCCCTTAAAGATTCAGCTCACTATTATAATTTGGTGTGTCCTACAACTTTGCATGCAGTGGTCAATCTTGTTCCTACTATCAGTCACGGTGACCATTTTTATGTGACATTCAGCATCTGGGCAACTTGCTATAGAATTTATGACAGTTTTGTTTCTGGCTCATATGTGAACAAGACATTTCATGCAGTGGCCTCTAATTCTCTTCTGAGCTGACTTTTATATTTCTATCACCATAAATTGGTGGCTGGCATAGGTGGACATGGCGAAGTCATTGAAACTGATAGGAAATTCATCTACCTTCCTGATTTGCAAAATTTTCAAAAAGTTGTTGACATGTTTATTCTCCTGCACCTGATCAAGCTTAGCAATGCAATCAGTAATTGGAACTACCAAGATTCATTCACTCCTGCTGCTGTTGAAAATCACTTATAGGCCATGAGAAATTGACAGCTTGCTTGCCAGATCAAAAAGTGGTATTTTGCTAAATACCTCTTAGAAGGCTTGGAAAACCATTTGACTGCAGAAGAAGTTCTCAATCAGAGATTTCTGGCCCAGCAGGCAAAGGCGTTGTCCAACTACAAGCGGTGCGCATGGGAACAAGGAAGGAGTCAAGGTCATGTTTAAGATATTACTGCTGAAGGTTATGTCTAAATCATGCCTGAAATGGTTGATTCTGCTATTACCAACTCCTTGATCAAAACTCCTGCTTACAGGCATTATATTAATTTGTCAGAGGAAATATGTACATTTGGATGGAATGGACTGGAATATTTGTCCAGAATGTGACAAGACAATGATGTCACAGGGCCCACCAAAATCACATTTTCAGAAGACAAAGCATTATATACATCTGGTTTCAATGTCAGCGACATTTGTTTCTTCTGAAGTTTGGAACAGGATGATGAAGAAGATCAAGAAGATCAAACAACGGCAAAGTTGGGGGATGAGGTGGAAAATTATCTCAAGTAGTTACCTCAGAAGCAAAAGCAGGTGACAAGAATGGATAGGTCCAATACATCATCCAGTAACCTCTTTTATTCAGAAACATTATCGTGACTGACAATATTCTCCAGATCTGAAGTGTTCTAGGCTCAGCTGATTTTCTTCTAGAGGCCATTGTTTCGCTGCAATGCCTCAGTGCCTTGCTTCCATCTCCTATGTCTCCTCTCATGATTAATTGATTATTTCCTATATCCTTTGGGGCTTTGCCCTATGTCGGGTTCTACTTCATATGTACTTCTATTCTATGTTCCCTGTTGTGTATTTGGTCCTGCTGTTAATCTATGGGTGTGCCCAGATTTGGACTGGTACCATATTATGCCTTTTGAGGTGGATTTAGCTATATTGTATTTGTTGGTAAGTCTGTTTTCCTCATCCTCATCTCTTCCTTTTCTTTCTCATTGCTTTCAGCTGTTTTGCTCTCTCAGTGGATTTGTTCAGATGTAGGTCTCCATAGGGTCTCTCAAATCTCCATGTTGATGTATCTGAACAGGACTCTGACTGCTCTCTCATCACTTAGCAGTTTGCTTATTGCATCTGTCATGCACTCAGCACTCTATAGCTAGTAAGTAGTGATTAAAGAGGCAACAACAGTGTTTCCATTTGATGTCAACTACACAGTTGAAGCCCAAGCCTATGAACATGTAAATAGAAGACTTGCATTAGCCAGCCATTTGGAGCTATTAAAGATGTTCAAACTATGGAGTGGTAAGTCTTCTCTCATCACACAGATTCTTCATCCTGACAAGGCAATTTTAGAACAGTGAAATTACAATTTTCTGGTTCGACAAGTGCTTACATAATGGCACATCGGAAAAGTGCCTCTTGCCTCTTCATGTAACTTTGCTTTGTAAGTATTGAGCATTCTCAACAAATAAATATCAATAAATCCTGGGTCATAGAGTACTACATACAAGAACTTCAGTTGGAAGAAGTTTCTGGGTTGAGTTCATGTGTCTGGTCATACAATATGCATGATCAGCCATTCTTGGTTCTTTTGCATAGTTACAGATGAGTGCCAATCTTTGATTTGTTTCTTCACTGTGTTCTTATACTCCTCAAGATCTATATTCTACAGATTATGCAGTAGTATGAGATGACTTTAGGTGCAATATCTGATTTTGTGATGCACCTGACATACAACAACATAGATATTAAGTAGTGGTTTCTCTAGTAAGGTCACAGGTATCTGAGAGTGTTCTTTACGTGGAGCATCCAGAGGCACAAGATCTACATCCAGCTCCGCATACTTTTGGACACAAATTAACTCGAGCATCCAGCACTGGAATGATTTCATGCGTCGGAACTGTTCCCCATGTTAGAGTTCGAGACCACTAGTTTAGACCTATACAGAGTTATAATCAGTATTGATACCTTAGTCTTGTATAAGTGACTATATTATAGACTGTACCTATACAGAGTTAGAATCAGTATTGATACTGTTGATATAGTCAGTTACTTGTAAGCATAAAGTAGTTTAAGTTGCTCACCCTCAGTCTCGTATAAGTGACTGAGGGTGTCATATCTACACATCTGTTTATATGCGCTATTTTGTCCATTGTCTAAGTGTGAAAGGGCACGGTGCCTTGGCCCACTTACAGTGTGAATAGAGCCCATCACAGTGTGAAGGGTGGTTCCTGGCTTGGTGTCTTGAGTGTTTGTCGTGGTGAGGTCACACCTACTCTAACACCCCAGAGAAGACAGCAGTCAGGGTGTTTCATCCAAAGCATGCAGCAAGTCTATTGGAAGGGATCGCAGGACGCGTCAAGACCACGTGATGCACGTGGTCAATGTGTTGCAGAGGGAAAGTGGGGGAAAAAACTATACAGTTATTGGAATATGGATTGGAACTGGACACACACATACCTCAGTCGTTTATCAACCGACTGAGGTATGTCTAAAATATCCCTTACGATACCAAACCGGATAACTAATATTTTACATATAGTCTGATATAAAACAAAGTGAAATTCATCGTCACTTGTCATGTGCAGGGCACAAAACACGGGGGCAAGCTCCTCCATTCCAAAGTTCTTGAGTAATCTCTGGAGTTTCGGTGGAATCCTAGGCCTATCAATATCATTGTGACTGCGTGAATGATTTGGGCAACCACTCCAACAATTGACGTTGCGAGAAACAGATGTCAAGTCCTTGGGCTACAGAGTCAATGATTAGTCCCACACCTCTTCCAAATCACCAATCAATGCTTACCATAAAGTGTTTTTCAAAGTGTTGAAGCAGGGAAAACTTGTGCAATGGGCTCAGCATACCTTCCGACAGACTGTCCATGAACTGTTCAGGCCCAGCATTCCAAGCCGTCAGGTGATGTAAGATGGACAAATGTTTGTCATTGACGATTCCCAAGCAAGCAAGAGCATCAACAACTACTTGATTTTGCGAAAAAACCTAGATATGGGCTTTGGCACTAGCTGGGATGTCTGGATAATAGTCACAGAAAAGACAGATTACGCAACCAGCATCAATGGCTAGTCGCTCTTATAACCTGCCACCGATTGAAGTTCTCCCTAGCTGATGTGTCATTTGTTGGATATTTCCATTAGTATGTAGTTGTGGAACTTGAGTTGGCTGCGAGGTGAGACAGGTTGCTCTCTTGATCCATTACTGATCAAATCAATACAACTCGGTGGACGACGCTGCGAACGAGTCACACATCCATTGCTTCTGCTCGTAAACTGCGTCAACTGAGTCAGCCTATGTGATGGACTAGGTTGTATATTAGATGCCACAAATATGCATGAGTCGAGCCGTTCTCTGCGGAATGGTGGCACGCAGTTGTGGCACCCATTTGAAATAACACGCGTTGTGGTAATGGTTTTCCAACAAAGGCTGAGAGTCTAGGATGGCGGACAGCATTAGTTTTCCTTCGCTTCCTCATCATATTCCTTTTATGTTGTCTAATTCTTGTCAATAAAGGATGAATCGGCCAATAATCTTCAAATTCTTCAAGTTCGGGAATTGCTCGTGCAACCTATCAAGAAAATGAATCTTTGGAGAACAATAATTTCAATTTCAAGTTACTCACTTGCTGCCGGAATTTTTTCCACTTTTCTATGTTTTGAAAGCTAGGCGGCTTATGGATGACGAGGTGTTCCAGAAAACAAAAAAATCTACCACCTTCAGAAGATGACACGGATGACACGTGTATACGTACTCGGAGAGCTTCCAATCGACCTTCTAACCAAGGGTAAACTGCACGTAGTTTGTAGTTCAGATATTTGTTTAACTTGTAATGTGGCTTAGGGATCATCTTTTTCTTCCAAGAATAATCGTCGGTAATATCTATCGTCGATTATCCCACCATCTGCCTGGTGCCCTAAAATACTTGTCGTCTGATGGAGTAGCATGTTTACCGGTGTGGCAAAACTCCAAGAGGAGTATATCCAGTCCCACAGGGCAAGCAATGGGCTAATTTGGCGATATAAACATAGCTGTGGGCCCACCATGGAAAAGAAGAGCGCAGCATAAGAATTCGGCCTTATATAGAGAAGACCGTCGCTGACCTCAAGATTGTGTTTGAGAGACTAATTTCAAAGTAACAACTTCAGGGGGACGACTGAAGACGCACTAATTGATTTTGATTTTCTATCGCACCTACGACTTGACAAAAACTATATAAAAGTCACATATAAGTTTCATCTCCAGCGAATGTCATAACATATAGGGCTTTAGTTCATAAGCAAAAATGAACGTTGGAGAGAGGAATATACAATATACCAGGAGATATCCATACCTCTGGCGTTGTGGCGCTGTTCTCGACGCGTCCGCAGACAGCACCATCGCTGGCATCATCAGGACTT